>JBBPMW010000757.1:0-14545 GCA_038090535.1 Tylopilus alboater | reverse complement strand
TTGGTGTTTTACATAGCTTACATCGTGCAGGCAATGCATTCCCTTGGACTTCATACTCTCCAGCGTGACTTGTTCGCCATTGCCATATTACTGTAGCACTAGCAATTCAAGTGCGGTTTCACAAGAGACTGAATACTCATGCATTCACACACACATCCTTCAAGGGGGACCCACCTACTAGATTTGGTGATGTGCACTCCAGATACATGGGAGGTATTATGCCATCCAAAGTGGTGAAGCTGTTACTCGACTTAAGGTGGTCTTCTTACTCCAACTTCTACGCGCGTTCACCGTGTATAACATTGCTCATTCATGTTTACCATTCTGTATTTCAATCTATTCCACCGAACCTTTGAAAGACATTTCCTGGTCAATAGGTCTGTATCAGAAGATGGGAGAGCATACATGATTGGAATCTTTGAAGTTCAGTAGCTAGTGATAAATCAATTTATTGGTCCTGTGTCATTGACAGTTATGCCTTTCAGGGCATCCGCAAGGCCCAGGATACCCTCGTCAACAGTGTTTGTCGAAGGTGGAGAAGTCCGCTGCATGATAGGAACATTCTCTGTTGGACTCTCAACTATTGAGCACGGTGAGTCTGTGGTGATGGATCAGCAACACTCAGCATTGCAATATGGTAGAATAGTTCGTCTGTACCTCGAGGCCTTGCCACAGCAATACGGCTGACCTTGGGGGTCGTCGGCTTTCTTTCGACAAATAGAGGGATAAGCTTGCCCAATTTACAGGCACCACAGACTGTCTCGGCGAAACATTATAACTACATAAGTGAATGCCATTTTCGAGTCCCCTGACATACCGCATTCATCTGGTCGTATAGATTTGGAGTATCTACCATATCTAGAAGCAACTGGTCAGACACTTCCAATAGGACCCCATTGTACTTACATCTTTGAACACTTTTCACATTCTGGAATTGTGTGAGATCAAAAGAGAAACTAATAAGACAACAAGCTCACTCCATTCATATGGGTATGATATTTCATAGTTGTGCCGAGTCTAACATAATCAGACCAAGTATTTCTGAGCTAAGCACAGACTTCTTACAGAAATATGGATATCCGAATGCTTGTGCATCACTTTGTTCGCCCTGGTAATCGTCTTTATCGAGAGTAGATCGAATCTGAGTGAATGATACTAACCATGATTTGAAAAGTTGACCATGTCCTTCCCGGGGTTGGTTATCAATCACCCAGCATGCTAAATGGCACATCTCATGAGACAGGGTATTTCGAACGCGCTCTAAATGTCCCGTTCCGGTTATTCAGCATAACGTGTTGCGCCCGAAGCTGCAACCACTTACCATTACAGTCCAAGATCTTGGATGCAAGTTCAATCTTCGTGGTATGGACGCCCTCACGCGAGCTAAAAGTAAGAACGATCAACATAGCTAGTGCCCCTGGAGTTGTGGTTCACTTACCGGTGCCAGCGTGCCCGTCCCGCAGTTGTCAACAGGCGTTTACTCCATTCTAGAGTAGTATCCTTCGGGAGGCGATCGCCAAAAACATCTTTATTGAGCTTAGCGAACAGATCGGCGGCATACTTTTGTCGTCGGGCTTCCTCATTCGCCTTAAGAATTGAATTCCTAGTTCTTTTACTAGGCAACTTTCCTGCCGCCTGAGAGAACTCCGGGACAGCATTTTTCTTCGGAGACCCGAGCAATGGGTTGCCGTTGCCATCTTGACCCACACCCACCAAACAAGGGCTCAGCCAAACTTACGTTGGTATGCTGGAAGAAAAATCCTGACAGTACCTTTGGCAGGAGAAATGTTTCGAATAGGCCTTCTGGATCCTGGGGGATCATTCCTAGGTGACAAGATGGGCAAAACAGAACAATGTTCCACCAAATACGCACAATACGAGAATGCAGTCTTTGTCGGACCCTCCGTCGTCACTCGTGTCGACATACAAGGGCATGAAATTTTCGGAAGGTAGTCGTTGTCTCGAGCCCGCGAACTCCTTTCTCCGCGGCCTTTTTACCAAAGGGGACAGCATATCCGGAATGTCCGAGGAGTCACTCGAGTCGCTGTCGGTCAACTCGATGACATCGTTCTCCCGGGTAGAGCCTGACTCGTGGTGTTTGTTCTTCCCTTTCCGCGTAGATCCGAACTTACTGCAGTCGATTCATAGGAATGCGGGAGGAAATCGCACTGTGGTAAAATCTCACCTGGGATGTGGCTGACCGAACCTACAGATAGTTAGAGCATAATTATCGAAGAGTGCAGTACAAAGGCAATCACTGACACGTCGTCTTCAGAATCAGATGAAATCTCTATGACTTGCAGAGCAGGGCTATTTTCGTCGGAGGACGACGATCTGTTTATACAGTCGCAGTTGGGTTGAATGGTAGAATCGGAATGAGGAGTTGCCACAGCTTACGTCGACCTCAAGTTGGCTCCGTTGTTCGATACCATGACAGTGTCACGTCGCGCTGCACATACTTTTTCGCGTCGCGCACGACGCACGTGCATGTCGAACATCCTCACGTGATGCTTGCTAATCAACTATCACCCGTGGCATCCAATAACATCGCCCGCCTAGCTCAATCGGATAGAGCGTCAGACTTTTACGATTGTACGAGTCGTGCAAGGCGGTGATCTGAAGGCTGCGAGTTCGACCCTCGCGGTGGGCTATGATTTTTTTTGCTCACTCCATCATTCCAAGGTCATTGAGGTAATCAATCAGTTTAGGGCTGAAACACTCTTGATAAAGATGCTTCTAGGTTCTATGGACAATAGTGGTATGGCCTACGGAGGACCTTGGAGGGCCTCGACATGAGACCAATTTCACAAAAAAAAACCAAATTTCCTAAAAAGCTGCAAAACCTATAGCCCACCGCGAGGGTCGAACTCGCAGCCTTCAGATCGCCTAGTGTAAGAGTCTGACGCTCTATCCGATTGAGCTAGGCGGGCGGTGAGAATATAGATCATGCTGTCTATATGATGGATTTGATGTTTCACTGGGCGCTCACCACACGAAAAAGCATACATGGACACCATATCATTACAACACGATCAAACCAAAAATCATAATTACATCATACCCCAACTCTGCGCCAATGAGTAAGAAACCACCACCGAACCACGTTAAACTCACCTATGAATGACCTTTTTTTGCCCGCTGAACCTAATAATCTCTCTCTTCTCCAGGATGTATATCGTGCGTTCAAGGGCATGACTTGAATAACCTTGCTGCGTGACAAATTCCCTGACGAGACTCTGATAGCTCGTGCTCCACCCTACTGGCAACCGCCTCCGAAGCTCCTTCTCTATACGGCTCATCTCTTCGTTGAGCTCGCCTCGCGATATCCCATCAACAGAACCTGCAGACACCGCGTCCATGGTCGAGAATTTGAATAAACGTATCGCTTCTTCAACGTGATGATTTTGCACGATTGGTGACAGGGTTATCTTGGCCAGTGATTCAGATATCCTAATGATGGCTTCTAGTTGACTAGAGACGCAATTGTTAGCGCCGAAGGCAGAAGGATCAATCGTTGCTGAACAGACCGAATAGTAATTGGTATCGAACTTCGCTCGTCGTTGTCTCGCTCGACCTGCTGCACTTGCTTTCGCAAGCTGACGAAGTGACTGCTTAACATTTCCTGAGCATCTTGGGATAGGCGAGCGGCACATTTACTAGAAGGTACGTTGAGAATGGTGACTCCCACTTAGGAGACGAAGCATGCCTCTTGCAGTATGCAATATATCGCTTCATCTTGTCGATATCAATCTCACCCATAGCCTCGCCGTTTTCAGCACTTTGGTTTGGTCTGTTCATGTGGATGTTCATGACATGTTTTGCAATCATCTGCCCAGGAGCGTAAGGAAAATGGCTGGAGGGAGGATCAAAAAACGAACCCGATCGCGCTGCTCATTGTGTTCGTCCTTGACTATAAATATCATATCAAACCGAGACAAGATGGTGGTCTGAAAATCGATGTTCTGTAGGGAAAAAAAAAACAAAAAAGTTCAAGCCCACAAGGTCAACATGAACGATAGACTCACCTCGCCTGGACTTCGTCCTTCATCATACCTACCCCACACCGGGTTCGCTGCCGCAAGGACACTCGTCCGGGAGTTGAGGACCGTGGTGATACCAGCCTTTGCTATCGATATAGTCTGCTGCTCCATAGCCTCATGGATGGCGACGCGGTCCTCGTCACGCATCTTATCAAACTCATCGATGCATACCACACCAGTGTCAGCAAGCACCATCGCACCCCCTTCAAGGTAAAACTCGCGCTAATCGAAGGGAATTAGTGACATCAAAAGTGTTTTTCACACAGGCTCACAGAAACTGCATCACGTTGTACCGAAGCCGTCAGACCTGCTGCACTTGAGCCCTTGCCTGAAGTGTATACAGCGATGGGAGCAACCTGGACACCGTTGGCCAACAACTGGGGCACACGATAACGAGTCGTACCTTCTCCACAAACTTGAGTAACTGACTTTTGGCTGTACCGGGATCTCCAAGTAACAACACATTGATATCTCCCCGCAATCGCATCCCATCAGGTAGTACTTTCTTCGAGCCTCCGAACAATAGGCATGTAATCGCCTTTTTGATATCTGAATACCTTAAGTAACGGAACCTGCCTGCAGGAAAGGCAACAGACCTAAGCAACCATAAATACTTGGAGCTACACTTTTCGCGAAGCGTTCGTAGAAACCTTCGCTCCGTGCCATCTCAGCGAAATCTTCCTCTTCTTCAGGAGTGAATTGCACTCCAAAGGGGTTTGAGGCTCCGCCACCTGCGGATGGAGACGACAGCTCAATGTGAACCAAGCGAAGATACGGCTGTCGGAGAGCAGCCGGTCCCGCAGATTTCTACTGGACCTTAGTGGCGTGAGGTAAGAGAAACCCATCGAAAACTCACGTTTTTTGCCGAATTGAATGTCGAATAGATCCCGGTTGCGATGATGCGTGAGCCAGGAACGACCTTTCCCGTAAGATATCTATCGGCTGATAGCAGGATGTGTCGGGGAAGCTCTCCAACCGGAACCATATCTGGTGCCTCTTGAAGCTTGAACGTTTGCTGGTCCACGAAGCTGGACTTTGAATGAACAATGATATAAGGATCCAGCGGACAATCTTTCTTTTGATTTTCTAACTCTGGAGCGTCGCAGACCCTTGGAAGACCTCTGTCAGAACCACTACCAAGACCGCCAAGACCACCAGGCGGATATATAATCTTCGTTGACTTGCACGCACGGCATTGGAGGTGGAGTTTTGTGGATCTAGAGGAGAGGACGGAGGCCGATATGACGATGCCCGGAATACGAACCAGTTTATTCATCGTGTCCGCGGTAAGATCACGAAATCGTTGCATGCTTAAACCAGACTGGATGGTGATTTGAATTTTGGGTATGGACTGGAGAGCAGCTTCCGCTCGCTCGTCAGATGTGCTTGCTAGGGGGAAAAGGATCGACCTGGCCGCTTTGGTGGCCGCATTTTCAAACTTTGCAGAACGTGAGCAAGAGGGGACCAAGACAATGGACAGCGACCCACCAAGGGAAGAATATCCGCCGGTCGATCCTGAATTGCATGTGCAAGCTCGTCGTTATACAAGCTAAGGTGACGAAGATCTATCTCTAGCTGGTACTGCTTCAAAAGAAGATTTCCGCGTAGATTGTCTCTATGAAACGATCAGACGCACGAGATATGAGTCAAAAGAAGGGGAGAGGGACAGACCTGTATATGAAATCGCCCCCTACTCGGTACTGCAGCAAGAATTCGAGCAGGAGTTTTTCTGTCTGCGAGGGTGTATCCGCTGAGGTTGAAGCGGGGGATGGATCATGGACGTTGACAGTGAAAACCCGATTGGCATCAAAGCCAGACATAGTGTGAGCTACTCAAACCATGGCAGCAAGGCGCGGCAAGTACGCGCCCCAATCAGTTCAGGGCAGGTCCTTTCGCGTTCGTGAACAGTCTACGATTTCCAGTCATAATCCAGCACGCAAGTACTTCCCGTTTAGCTCAGTTGGTAGAGCGCGTCACTAGTAATGACGAGGTCAGTCGTTCGAGTCGGCTAATGGGAACTTTTTCGTGCCTGCTTTTTCTTGGCATCCATTGATGACCATTGTTAGCTGAGTGAACCCCTTTTAAGCTTTACCAACATGACTCCAATGGACATCGACGAACTTCCGGTCGTCCTCCCGGCGACTACCACCTCCAGCCTTTCTCTTTTACTGTACGTTGAAACTACGCGTCATCGACGTATCAGGCCTCACGGCGTGCATATAGCCATCCCCTCCCAATTCTAAATATCTCTGAGCACCTCACGCGATTAAAACTCCAGACGAAATCGGATCTGCCATTTGGTAAGCCTTTTCTTTCGACTGACCAATAGTCAGACTGCAGACTACGTGTAGTGCTTGGTGCGTTGCTTGGCACGCAAAATGGCCGAGAAGTTGAAATCGTCAACTCGTTTGAGTTGGCAGTAGAGGATGGACGTGATGACATGGTCGATCATGGCTTTCTAGTGCAAAGACGGGATCAATGTGTGTCACCTGTTTCTAGAGCGTTCTTTGCCTCATATGTCAGTCTAGATAAACAGGTGTTCCCTTCGTTGGAGTTCATTGGGTGGTATACTGTGGCACCGACCCCAACTTCCTGCCACATAGCGCTTCAGGATCAGGTCTGCTCGAATTGTTATGCTCTGCCCCTCGATACTTGATAGCCTGCTGTACAGTTCACAGGATACTGTACCACGCCGCTGCTCCTTCTACTGCAACCCTCTACGTCTGTATCCAGCTGCTCCGACATCACTGGCCAAACCCTTCCTTTCAAGGCTTACGAGCCTTCCGTGGAAATCAGGGACAAGAAGACGCGATCCGTGTTTATCGAGGCATCATATAAAGTCGAAACTGGAGAAGCAGAGCGTATCGCCGTCGACTGGACAGCGAAGGGGGGAGGGGGGAGTACCAGTTGTGCGTACGACCATACTAGCGCTTCACATTACTAGGCTAATACTGCTCAGTGGAATCTCATTTGCAGGCACAAAGGGCTGCAGTCAAGATGCTTCATGAACGGATTTTGGTGCTTGTACAGTATGTCACGAACGTGATCGCAGGTGGGTGATGATCGCTACTCGTTCCCACAATCTGGATGACGGACTATACTACAGGCCAATTTCCCAAGGATCACACGATTCTTCGATCAATTTCAGCACTGATTGCATCGCTTCCTGCGAGTGAGCACAGAGGTTTTCGCGAGGAATTCGACACGGTAAATCTAACTTTTTTCACATTGTCTGTCGCCGTGTCTCAATTCGGAGGTTCCCGCACCATTCCGACATTGCGACACTGTCCAATGATTCTAGGAATACGAAGATGTACAGCTCACAGCCTTCCTATCTGCATTGACAAAATCGACAAATACATTGAATGATGTGCGCGATGCTAGTTAGTAGGGGTGAGCCTTACTTCTGACGAATACCCCCATAGCTGGTCGACAAGCATCTCGTCCTGAATGGTGCTTTGCGCGATGAACGAGTCATGGGACCTGGCCCGAGGAGGCGGATGGGTAGGCAGGGAGGCATGCTTGGAGATTGGGCGATGCACTCTTAGACCGGTGCACACAGGGAATATATCATCCCATGGCACCTTCTACGCACAGGCTTGGACAAACAGCCCCGCAAAACGACGAGTTACCTGGGGCGTAGATACTTAGCATGTGCATATAGCTTGGAGCATTCAACAGGGCATGGATTCCACCTGATCCAAGGCTCGCCGCCGCGAGATACCCTAACTCGTTCCTCGGAGGACTGTTCAGGCCTAGGGGTTCTCCATCCCGGATTATAGTTGCCTGTCCAAGGATGTGCTGGTACTGCGTTCATGCAACATCAGATCTTTGTTCCCTGCCAGTGGAGACTATCTCGCAAACCAGCTCGTGGGTAATACGTAACGGTTTGCAAGCTTGGCCAAAGGATTGACGAATCATTCAACGTTCAACGTCGTGGAGTAATTCGAATTGGACTCTCGACTGATTTTAATGCAATCTTTACATCAGCGAGGGAGCAGTTCGGTGCTCTTCAACACCATACTCTACTAGTTCATGGTCCAGTGGTGTCCCATTACCGGACGTTGTGTTGACCCAGTTTGACAACCTCAACATTTCATAATTAGGCCCTTTGGAGGATAGGTACGAGCTGTCTCGTGGAAAGACCTGGTAAGACAGATCGATTCTTCCAACCATCTCTACTACCTTGGACAATTTGAATCTGGGCATGGCCTCTGTGTCATGATCCAGTCATATCGTCAATGTCTCAAGATATTAGGCAAAAAAATACGGGTTACAATACATCAAGCACCAACTGCCTCCATAGCTGGCAGGTATCCCTCTTTGAGACTTATCTCCAGTCTTCTGATCTCCTCGATCGAGGTTGCTTTTGCAATGGCCTGTTTGACACTCTCTGCTTCCTCTTTTGACATCAACCGGCCCGCCTCGCCAGCGAGTGGCACTGGCTTAGGCTCATCAATCGTAATGGCGACCTTTGTGCCGTGTTTCGAAACGGTCGTGGATATTGTTGTTGCGAGTGCGGTGGGTAGGCCCTCTGCAGTGAGAAACAGTGACTTGCCTGTCTGCCGCTCCTACATGGTATGGAAGCGTTCAAGCTGCATCAGGGGGAGATGCGAAAACGATTTCTGGCGCACCTTATCCCGGATCCTCTGAAAATCCAGAACTCTCAGCGATGGTATTCTCCACGCAAGCCACTCGCGATACCATTTCTTTTCCCGTACTGGGTTCCCAATCAAGGATAGGTACTTGAGATTTTTTAGTTCTTTCAGCGGCTCGAGATCTCCGAGCTCGGAGATGCTGTTCGCGGTCAGGACGAGGGTGGTGAGATTAGGGACTGAGAGGTTGATGGAGTGGGAGATGGACGAGACACGGTTGTTGGCGAGGAGAAGTGTGCGTAGACGTTTGAGGAGAGGCAGGTTGCCAAGCGCGGTGATGGAGTTATCGGTCAAATCTATGGCATCATGCTGGTCCTGGGTCCGATGAGACGACGGGAAACGCGATGGATGTAATCAGACGGTACATGCCTTGGTGACACCCAAGTTTTCGATAGCAGGAATTTTGTATCCTTTGGGGTGGATCAGCTCGAGGTGGACATACGGATGTTTGTGAGACTGACCGCGAAGATCGAGCTGGCGCTCTCTGATGGGGTTTATTGTAGAGGGTGCTTGGGCGAGCAGCTCCGGGGTGAGCTTGACCATGGCTGGGTGGAGGCCGCGTTTCAGACTCAGACGAAAACGAGGCCAGGCGTAACTGTCAAGACTCAACGTCAACCGCGACCTCCTCCTCCAATGAAACCCGTCTACCAGAGACTCAACCTGTCCGTACAAATCTCCTTCTTCCAACCCGTACTCACTCGCGTCCAGATTCATCGTCGGCCAGGATGCCTACACATTTGCCCCCGTCGAACCGCTTGGCGCACAGTCACTCACCATATACAGGTCCACTGGCGACATAGTTCTCAACCGTGAGCCCTCCCTGCACTCGTGAAGGACGCTACTCTTGCTCACACCTGTCACATTCAGCGCCCAACACCCCAACACCCCCTGCTGCCTCGAGGTATGAAAAGACGGTGTACGGGATACTCGGAATGATCTCTTTGGCACTGTGTGCGTTCCCAAAGTACAATTTTCGCGTGCAAAGGACCCATTATATCCTATCACAGCGGAGTACATCATCATCCTCATTGGCCGTGAGCACCGGGCACGCTTCATGGGACATGATGTGTACCGTGCTGCAGACTTCGATATCCTCCCCCTTAATCCCAACATCTCCGCCCAGAACGCACCCCATCCCGTCGAGCGACATCTGCTGGCACTCGTGCGGTCTCATTTGCTCGGCGGTTGCTTCTTGTTTAGCTATGGTTGGGATCTGTCCACACGCTTGCAAACACAGTGGACCAAGAGGGAAGACAGCCGCGAAAAGTCTCTTTGGGAACAGGTAAATGAAATGGTTTGAACCAAAGTTTTCGCTTCTGATGGCCCGCAAGGCGGATGACAGGTTCTTCTGGAACAAGTGCGTACGCTGTTGTATCCGTTCAGCAGCACTCTGACAGCTCTTTAGGTTCCTGCAGTCAAGATTGATCGATACCGACATTGCACATGACGTGAGAAAAATAATCATATTTTACTGTGGCATTTCTGACGCCGAAACGTGAGTAGCTCAGTCCCTACATCCTTCCTATAGTATACGGCAGTGAGTGTTCAATGGCATACATAATATCACACATCCGTGTTGACATTCATGACCAGCGTTTGATGTGCGCACTAGCTATATCCATGGGCACCGGATCCAGCTATGCCTCATCAGCCGGAGATCACGGTATCGTGCAGGTACACGGTACTTCCGCCGCGGCGTAGACCATGACGGGCACGTCGCAAACTTTAATGAGACAGAACAGATTCTCCTCGTCGAAGAACAAGCAGCAGGCCGCATTTCCAACGTTGAAAAGTTCTCTCACCAACTCAGTTTTGCCCAGATTCGAGGGAGTGTTCCTGTGTTTTGGGCCGAAATCAATACGCTGAGGTACAAGCCTGATTTGCAAGTGATGGACCTCCAAGACACTGTAAGTGGCTCGATGTTCAGAAAGTGATAAAATACTCAAAGTTCAAAGGTCGATGCCTTGCGCCGTCATCTACAAGAACAAGTTTCAATCTATGGTGAACAGAGCTTGGTCAACTTAGTCAACCAAAAGGGGCACGAACAGCCGGTCAAGGATGCATATGAACGCTTCTTTAACCAAGTGTGTTATTCTCAGTCATGTCTGTTGCACCGCTTATGCATCTGTTCCAGGTTGAAGTAGCAGATGCCAAATATCAGTATTTTGATTTCCACAACGAATGCAAAAATATGCGTTGGGACCGTATCAATATCCTCATTGAGAAAATGCAAGATGACCTTTTGAAGCAGGGGTATGGTGTTGTCATTGATCCAAATCCTACTACTAAAGTGTCCATAGTTATTTCCACCTCGACATGTCCCGGCCTGATCCCGTGAAAACTCAGCTGGGAGTTGTGCGCACAAATTGCATGGACAACTTGGACCGCACGAATGTCGTGCAGGCAGCGTTAGCGAAGTGGACACTAATCCAACAGCTCAAAATGCTTGGTGTTTTCGCCGAGGGTGAAGATCTAGACGATTTCCACGCGTTGAGCAGGGATTTTCGAGAGTGTAAGCTTTTATCCCAGCATGAAATATTACTTGGTGATATGTAACTGATATCTGGATAGTGTGGGCCGACCATGCTGATTTGATTGCAAGAGCCTATGCTGGCTCCGGCGCGTTGAAGACAGACTTCACAAGAACAAGCAAGCGAACGAAGATGGGTGTCCTTGAAGACGGTTACAAGGGTATAATGCGATACGTTAGAAACAATTATTTCGATGGCGCAAGACAGGATGGCTTCGACCTTGTGACTGGAGCATGGACTCCGCGGAAGAACCCAATTACAGCTATTTCCTTGCTGGCAGACACCAGGCCACTGGTCATCCGCTCAGTGAGTCGCTTACATCCGAGAAACTGTCCGTCCTCTCATCAACGTAAAGGTTCCCTACATCATGTCTTTTTCGCTGTTCATGATTTGTGCTGGCCTGACATTGCCTAGAACTTCAGGTGAGTTGTAGACAAGTTCGGCGAGAGTAGGTTTTGATCCTTTCGGCGCAGACTACTCTCTTTTCTACTATTTCATGCTTTGGCTGGTTGTTGCGGCCTTTGCGATTGCATTCATCATGATTTACGGTATCGAATATGTCTCGTGGCCAAGACTGATACCACCAACGGATATTATTTACTATGAGGGACCGGGATACCGCTCTGGACACCACGGCAAAGGCTTGAAAGGGTCATTTGCCCAGAAATTTGGTTGGTCAGGGAAAGTTTTCTCCGAGAATGTAGCACCCACAGCCAGGAAAAGGACACTGACTGTGAGCAAGATGGAGGAAATAGAGATGGGAAACAAGCAAAGGGTAGATTAGGCTTGGAACTACGTTTCCACGTGCTAGTAGTAGTGTTCTCTTGGACCCCGTTTCATTCCCTGGTTGTTACCTAATTCTGGGCGTGGAATGCAACAGCGGAGTTTAGATATATCCAAAACTTTTACAACGCATCCAGGCTATATTTTAGCATCCCACTCTTCATTGTGTAGGAATGTCTGGAAAAAAGCGCGCCTCTCCTGGCGCTGACACGGAAATAAACCCTCTTGAGGGTGTGGAGCTCAGTGACGACGATGCCCAAAAATTGCAAGACGTCCAAAAGCAAATTGAACGTGCTGAACTACTCCTCGGTAGGTCATATTTTTGCTGAAGGTGTTGAGTAAACTGAGTTCCCTTCAGAGCGTCGTGGACATGAGACACTTCGCCCTGTCTATGAAAAGAGGCGCGAAGTTGCTAAAGCGATACCAAAGTTTTGGCCTATTGCGTTGATGAACCACCCGTTAATTGGGTTCCAAGCCCAACATAACATTGATCGCATTGCCTTGAGTTACTTGGAAGATTTGTGGGTAGCACGCGATCTCAATGAGCCAAGATGTTTCACCATCGAGTTTGTGAGTTATCTGTCGCGTTCCGTGTCCCAGTACTTACACGCAACGTAGCATTTCAAATCAAACCCGTACTTCGGCGACTCTGTCCTGAAAAAAGAGTACAAGTACGTTCCACCGCCCGAGGCTGCCGGTGAGAAGCCCGACGAGGATGGCTTGACTCCCTCGATGCTTGCTTTCGCGTGGGCTCGTGATGTTAAGCCTTCGGTACGCATGGCCACAGTACTCTGAATTTTTTTTCTTATCATTTTACTCAGGCCACCGAAATCAACTGGAAAGACCCAGAGAACTCGTTGACGAAATTGCACCCCCGTGTCGATGAAGAAAACGCAGAAGAGTCCGACGTACCTGCCGAAGCCGGCAGTTTCTTCAACTTCTTCGAAGTTGCCTCGGATCCATTCGATGTAAGTTGACCTACAAGACATATGCATGACAGGATTCACCTTGGTTTAGATTGGGACTACCATCGCCAACGAAGTCTTTGTTGAAGCTACCGATTACTTCCTCGGAAATGTTCCATCGGACGAAGTGGACTCCGAGGACTCCGAGAGCGATGATGACGACGACGAAGCCGAGGAGATTGATTTGGAAAAGCCCAGACCTAAAAAGCAGAAAAAGGATTGAATGTACGCTTGGCAGCAATTACCTCCCTTCACTGCATATACATATTCGACGCATATTTATCATGTCTTGACATTGTTTACTTGAATGTAGTGATTTGCGCACCTTGTGGTTCGACATCGATGTGCATGGGCAAGGACCTTGGTCTTCAACAATTCTGAGACAAGCTACGACTCAGGTGTGTTGTCTTGAAGGCTTATTTATCGGTAGCAGCGCGCACAGTTCGAGTCCCCGACTCCTACAGAACTAATCAAATTGATAACACGAATGCAATAACATGCAGTAGCCTACGGTACACACAGACAAAGGATACGGTAGTTCAAGGTTTCGAGCCCAAAACGTCTATGCTTAAGCTTCTCGTCCTGACATTGCTAGATTCCGTCTTGAGTTACCCTCGTCAACCACTCAATTCGGATTCTCCTCAGGCTGGTGCTCGTGCTGACTGGTAACTTTCTTTAGCCAGCGCTTTCGACGATTTGCCGTGCATCATGACCGTCGCTTGTCGCGCCAGCCCTAAGTTTCCAGATGGTGTCAATACCTCAGCAAGGTGATTCCTATCACCTTATCCAACACCCTCACCATCGCTCTAGTAGCCCTTGACGTTGTTCTCGTTTTCTGCCTTGTCTTGAGTGGACACTCGGGAAGTTCATCAAGTCCGAGTCGTCGCATGGTCGTGTTGAGTGGTTCAAGTGGTTTGAATACGCCCTCCGAGATGCTAGACCTGGGCACCGACGTGTTTCACCCGCAGTTGACGCCCCCAAGTCAGTAGCCGTGACTCGCTGCTTAGTAGCGTCGTTCCGGAATCTCCAGACGTCTGCTGTCAACAAGAAACGAACACAATTCACCACAAATCGGGGAGATTGATTTGACAGCTGCATTAATCGTTGACAATGAAAGATCATGATTCATCAAGCTTCAAATTATATAGCTGTGAGGTAACTCATTCCTACGGCTACGTTTGCAGGAAGCTGGGACGGTTCCAGTTCGACAGAATCCGTCGGAAGGGAAGGGGAATCTACGTGACGTGGAAGACCAAAAATGACAAGGAAATGGTTGTTGAACTACACTGGATACCAATTCAATCAAAGATTCTTCGGACAAGAAGAGGAAGGGAACTTGGTCCCTCTCCTACAATCCTAGGCCGAATGACGAATGTCTGGAAACTTTCTATGTCGTACTGGCATGTAAACGAGAACTGACGCAAGAGAACAACCGTCAGGGCCTATGTGGGATGATCTCAACTTACGCTACATAGCTTATACTTCTGTACTCACTTTAATTTCAGCAGCTGCAAAATTCCTGCCCAAGCAACCCCGCGGACTGGAACCGTGTTCAATAAAATGATGAGCGC
>JBBPMW010000756.1:0-14548 GCA_038090535.1 Tylopilus alboater | reverse complement strand
TGTGCCTTACCACTATTGACCATGATAACCCAGGTGACAATCATATCTTTCTGACGACCGATGCCTCCGACTTCCGTACTGGCGCTGTACTATCCTGGGGCCCTGATTGGTCATCAGCGCGCCCTGTTGCCTTCGACTCCGCCCCCCTTCGTGATGCTGCCTTGAATTATCCTGTCCACGAGAAGGAACTTCTGGCAATTGTGCGCGCGTTGAAGAAATGGAGAGTTGAACTTCTTGGTGTGCCTGTCATTGTTTACACCGACCATCGTACGCTTCAGAATTTCCTTTCGCAGCGTGACCTTTCCCGTCGTCAGGCCCGTTGGGCTGAGTATATGTCGCATTTTGACCTGGAAATCCGTTACATTCGTGGTGAAGATAATGTTGGCGCAGATGCGCTGTCTCGGCGTCGTGACACTGAGACAACAGCAGCTGTCTGGTTGGAGGATGGTTGCAACCTGGCGACGCACTTGACACTTCCTTGCCTTGCTGTCCTTGACAGTGTGGCCAGTGTCTCGTGCATCAGCAAACCAACCCCTTCACTTAGCCGAGGTGCCTAGTCCTTCCAGTGTCACACAGTTTGTCACACCCTGGACCCTGCTGTGACAGTCCTGCCTATGATAATTTCTTTCAGCCTAGTCCTTCTGGCTTCCTGCAGTTCATCACACCCCGGACCCTGCTGCAACAGTCCTGCCTATGATAATTTTTTCGCAGCTGAACATTCAATTGCCTTTCATGAACTGGGCATATTATATTGAACCGGCCAGTTTCCATCACGTCATCATGATGTCACGGTCCGCGCAGTCCAATTTTTATCACTCGTTACAAAGAAAGATACTAATGTACATGGACATTAACTACAGTACCCAAAACGGTTGTGGTCGAAGGTTCTTGCTCGTTGAGTCCAACAGAAGACATTACGCGTCAGTTGTCGCTGTCTGCACATCATGCGGCACATGGCACCATTCCGCAGCAGCAACCTTGAGGGCTTGCAGCACCAATTCCGATTCCCGTCACTCCAGTCTTGTTGGCACGGGTCAAACATCTGGAAGGATGGGTCATAACACCATTGCCATGCGGTGACAGCGTGTCAGGAACACTCGAATCTTGCGAAATAATGAGGACGCACCCATCGAATTTGTCGGCGTCGAGAGCTTGAAGCTCGAAGACCTTGAGGACGTGGTACAAGCTCGAATCGCCCTCTTTCGACTAGAAATCGTACGAAATCTCATCAGCTCCGAGTCGCACTCTTTGACCGCATCACGCCGCATACCCCCCGGGCCCACCCGGGCGAGAGGTACAAGAATACAAGTAAAATCGACGTACATGTGGTAACAATGACCAAGCTAGAACCTCGGAAGTGTAGTTATGAGCCGAGGGCCCGCAGGTCTTCAGGCGTACTGCGAACGAGCGGCCGACAGGGAGATTAGGGAAGAGCGAATCGTGAACGGCACCAAGGATAGGGTGGTTGGCGATCTCGAAGGTAGCAGTGAGGGGGTGAGTGGGAAACGTCTCTCTGTCAGTGTCAATACCGTACTGCACGGGCTCGGAGAGGAAATGCACCTTGGAGGGGAAGAAGAGGACGAGTGTGGAGGGGTCGGGGATCCGACCACGCAGTCGAATACGGCAGCGATGGCTACGTTGATTCTCCCGCGATGATGGGCTTTGGCTCGCATGATCGTGAATGAGGAGGAAGTAGCTTGGAAATAATGCATGAGAAATGTTATAAGTTCGAACTCCCACTTACCAGGCGTGCGCGCCGACTTGTCAACGAGACAGGAAGAACAAGAGGCAGCAACGTGATGGAGAGGAAGTGTGTTCCACATTGCTGACGAGATTCATGAGAATGTCGTATTCCGCAGCGGTCGATTTGAAGTATCCGAGGCGCTGTCTGGTTCAGCTGGCGAGTATATCGGTCGGATGAGAATGCCTTTCACTGGGAACAGCAGTAACCGCATATTCGGCCAGCGTGCGCAACGGCGGAAAGCTCAGACGTGGGAAAGTTCAAAGGGTGACTGAGAATCGAGATAAGTCATTGAAGGGGGATCAAGCTTGTAGCTCGAGGCTTTGCAGGACGAAGATCGATGATCCTTGGGATTCACGCCGTGTGCAATTTTTGTTGCGTTGCCCTTCCAGCCCGACACTTATGAAACAATATTGGTACTATGGTAGTACAACATTGCACAACTAGATACAAGCCTAAATACAACTCGAAGTGCTGTAACTGCTATGAGAGGTCGACATCGATAGGAAAGTGGACTTGTGAAGGTGGACGATCTATGCACAGAATAGGGTGTGGATTAGTAGCTGCGTTACCATGTGCTGTCCGGTGCTAGTCAAAAGACTGGGTACGTACCAGATGTACCCGCCAGGCACGAAAGGTCCTCTTGCATCGCGTACTCAAATGCAGGGGTATGGCCGCTCCTCCGAATCATCAGTCGCACATGCCCAATAAATTGGTCTGAAGCATGCAGTTCGTTCTGGGCTCTCTCCAGTACCATGCGGTTGTACTGTAGGACGAGGGTGTTGCGATGAACGATTTGAAGAGCGAGAGTCTTGCGTGCGAGTGAGATACGACGGTCGGCCCGAGCGGCCTCTAACAAGAGGTAAGCCTCTCTGGGATTGCGCGGGCGTGGAACATTCGTAAGTTTTGGCCCATCTGTCTAAGGATCTATTAGAAAAAGAGTTAACTTGTACCACTTTGAACCTCTTACCTCGCTTGCAGCGGGGCCATCATCCTTCGGTTCTGCGCCCGAGTTTTCGTGGTCAAAAGAATTGGTGATATTGCTCCTAGCGTCGGGATGGCAGTCACGATCATGACGTGGACTTGGTTGTGAGCGACGCCGCAAACGATCCGGCGTCAAAGTAGACCGATAGTAAACCTCGGGAATAATATTTTGGTGGTCAAGAATCGTAAAGGGGGAAAGGTGGAAGGGTTCGTGTGAGTCGAAGTGAGACTCCTCAAAGGAAATTTGGGAAGGGGACTGGGATTTGGGGGCGTTTTCGGAATCTGCGCTCATGTTGACGGTTATAGTTAGCGGCATAGGCCGGCGATCGCGACCACACAACAACCTACAAAAGAGTCACACGCTGCCTTTGATTGTAACATTACTTATCCAAGTCCTCACTTCCGATAGATTCCATGCCCAAGCCGAAAAGTCGTCGCGGACGAGCCAAGAATGTCCGGTGCCCGCGTTGTGGAAAGAAATTTTACTCCGAGACTCATGTACTCCAACACATGAATCAGCCCTCCGGAGTTTGCTACGCAGCAAATTGGTTTGAGGAAAACCTATACCGGCTCCCCCAACCGTCACTTTGTGACTCTCTGCAGGACCGTGACTGGGACATGACTCCGCCCAAGGCATCCGATCACCTAGACGAGGACATCCCTGCGGACGCCGACCGTCCTGACCCTCCGTCCAGTCCGTCTTCTGAGTGGCGTCAGGAGGACCTCGCCGATGGATCTGGAGAGGTCGAAATGGAAGTCGACGACTCACATCTCGATGAATCTTTTACAGAGACATATCCTGATTGTGGCAGAGCTTATCCTGGCGGTTCTACGTTCATGGATTCATTCTGGCAAGATGTTCACTCCAAGGAACGACGAGAGAACTTATATTACCCTTTCTCATCCAGCGAGGAGTGGGAATTCTCCTCGTGGTGCACCCGCTCGGGGCTCAGCACCGCTGCGATCGACAGTTTGTTATCCCTAAAAATGGTGAGTCGTCGTCTCGATCTTTCGCATCTCTAACAATGATTTGAATTAGATAAAGCGGCTCTCTCTTTCATTTCGAACAGCCAGAGAGCTTCGAGGACGCATCGAAAGTCTTCCTCCCGGTCCGCAGTGGTTGTGCAAAGACATAAAGCCCGACTACCCGACCAAACGGCCCGTTCACCTGTTCTATCGTCCCGCTCTTGAATGCCTGCAGTCTCTTTTGAGTCACCCCCTCCTTTCCCCCCATATTTCCTTCGTTCCACGGAAAATTTGGACATCAGCCTCTCGCATTTGTCGCATATATGAAGATTGGTTGAGCAGCGACCGCGCCTGGGCCATCCAAGTTCGTCACTTTAGATTTGTCTTGGCCTGCACTTACTCATCGAGCATGTTAGGATACGCTTCCCGACGGTGCAACAATGGTGGGCGTCATTTTATCCTCGGACAAGACAAATATATCTGTAATGAGCGGTAACCGCATGGCGTACCCGCTTCTGCTCAGCCTCGCGAACATCGCCCCAGAGATTCGATCCAAAATCTCACTGCATACATACGTTCTCCTCGCCCTCCTCCCAATTGCTAAGTTTCCTCACAAAGATTCCCGTGTCCGGGGTCTTATGCATGATCGGATCATTCACCAAGCTTTGAACATCGTCCTGGAACCACTCAAGGTAGCTGCTCGTGTTGGGATCATGATGAGCGATCCCGTTGGGAATCTACGCTACTGTTTTACCCCTCTCGCAGCCTACATCGCCGACACACCGGAGCACGGCCTCGTCGCATGTACCAACCCGAAAGCATCCCCGTTTACCCTCGCGACATCAAAGAACTTCGGTGATCCCTTTCTACATGATCCACGCACGGGTTCATGTACTCTTGCTGCCATCCGCAAGGCGCTCGGGAAGTGTTCTGCACATGATTATAAACCATTTCTCAAGGTTTGCAGAACCCTTCACCTGAATGGCGTCGTAGAGCCTTGCTGGCTTGACTGGCCACTCTCCTGCCCCTCCCAATTCCTTCATATCGAGCCTCTCCACCACTTCTTTCGGTTTTCCTGGGACCACGACGTACGTTGGTGCATTGAAGTCGTCACGCCCGCCGAAATCGATTATCGTTTCAGTCTTATCCGACCCATGGTAGGGTATCGCGGGTTCGAAGACGGTCTCTCGAAGCTGAAACAGGTCACCGGGCGCGACCACCGTTCCGTTCAGCGTTATATCATCGGTGTTATCGCCGGCGCTGTCCCCCGCCAATTTCTCGTCGCGATTCGTGCGCTAGTTGAATTTCGGTATCTAGCACAGGCCCCCATTTTCTCTGACAGGTCGCTCGACAAATTGACGGATGCCCTCCAACTCTTTCACGATAACAAGGACGCTATTATTAAGACAGGAGCTCGAAACGCTTGGGAGATTCCCAAGCTCGAATTGCTGCAAAGTGTGGCCTCAAACATCCGACGCTCGGGACCCGTCGTCCAATGGTCCGCTGACGCCACGGAGCATGCTCATGTTCAAGAAGTCAAAGTACCTGCTCGGCTCAGCAACAACCAAAACTACTACAACCAAATAGCACGCTATCTCGACCGCTCCGACAAGTGCCTTCGTTTCGACATCGCAACATATTTCGAAAGTCGGTACGAAGTTAATCCGAATGTGGATGATGATGAGGAGAAGGAGGAGCATGACGGCGAGCTCGCATACGACTCCCACTTTCTCCGTGACAATATGAAGCTTCCTCATCCCCCTATCAACTACTTTGTTATCGCTAATGCCCTCGCTAGCGGTTCCGTTCCCAACGTCCCCAAACCACACCGTACTTTCTCCACTTCCACCACTGCTTTCCATCTCGCAACGAAGCCATCCCTTCGCACGACCGTAGATGATGCCGCTGTCCTTTTTGGGTTACCGGACCTTCGCCCTGCAATCGCAGAGTTTCTGCAACGTGTACAACGCGATTCCAACCATCCAATTTCGGGTGTTACCACTCAAGACGTTCATTGCCCACTCCCATTCGATCGGATCCAGGTCTGGTACAAAGTCCGCGTACAACAGTTTCTTTTCCACAAAAAAAATGATATAGATGCCCCGCAAACGCTGAGAGCCCTTCCCCCTTCCGATGACCATCCTCACGGTCTTTTCGATGCAGTCGTCGCAAGTCCTGGCCTCGATAGCGACTGGCCTCAGCGAGGCGTCGAAGGTACGCTGCGTTTACCCCTACCACGCGCTTTCCTAAGCCGATAACGACAGGCCACGTAGTTGCTCAACTCAGACTTATCTTCCGCCCGTTGAACACCGATTATTTTGCTACTTACGTCCAGCGCTTCAACGTCGTTGCTCAGCAAGGAGCTTCGGGGAATATTCATCCTGCAACAGGGATGCACCTGCTCCGAAGAGCAACTAAATCAGGCGGCGCAAGGATCGGCAGCGTAATACCATTATCACATGTACGCTCTCCCGCTCACCTGATTCCGAACTTCGGCAAAGAAGCCCATGCTCGTCTGACGCGAGAGAATAGCTTTGAGATGTCGAGTGAATTTTGGCTTAATAAATACTGGTCGAAGGAATTTTATCACGCGTTGTCTCCTTAGTCGTATGCTAGTCCTTTCTCCCGATACGATAAAGCGCTAACTGTGTTGCCTGCGATGAAACACGACGTCCTGCGGCCGTAGCATACACTCCTACACTACATAAATATAAATTTTGCACTGCGTCGAGGCATGAATCCGGTTGGCGCCGTCCCCATAACCCGTGGTGTGGTTAATAGGTAATATCAATCGATCATGGATAAAACCACATGCTCCGCTGTGTTCCGCCTCTTTCGTTTCTCGCACCATCTACTCTTTCATACCCAGCCCATCTAGCTCTCTCGGATCCAGGAAACACATCATGCAACTTGAAAGAGTAAGTCTTTCATTAAGGTTCCCTAAAATCAAATTTCTGACGTCGGATCATTACTAAGCATGATACGCCACTCTCACTCGCAGCGGTGCGTCCAACGTCGGGTCCACAGCACGACACTGACTTGCCAGTCAACTGGAACAGCTAGCAAATACCCCAGGTATGACACGACGTCCGGCGGATGCATACCGGGAATCCATGGACCCTCGGGTGCAAAAAGAGACGGCAGCTCTGCGTTGGGTACTCAGCCAGAACGAGACTGTCGGATTTCTTGGAAGCCTTTTCTGCGATGAAAGGGTTTTTCACTCGACGAACACTTCCGAGTCGATTGACCTTGTCCTGGAACACCTCGAGGTGCAGGGGCTTTGGTCGAGTAGCCGCTGCGAATGGCAGACTTTCCCAGACCCGGAGACAAACTACTCCGAGGAAAATGTCGCGAAATTCTTCAACAGAATCTTAGACAATCTTCCTGATAGCATTCTCTCCGAAAGGTAGGTCGCCCTTACGCGGGTTGCTCTTATCTCAGGATCTTGGTAGACGATGGACGGGGAAGGGAGCAAACAAACCGTTGAACGGGTTCTCGGGTGCTACCCGGAAACCAGATCTCATTCTTTGCGAGAAGTCCGTCATCAATAAATGCCAGATCAAACAGGATCGTCAATTCGATCTCAGAACTGACGTCTACGTTATTGGTGAGGTGAAAAAAAGGAATTCCACCGAGAACGTCAAGGCCTCGTTTATCGAATTGGCTGGCAAGGTTGTCTTTCAGCTGGAGACTCATGACGGGCGATATGCAGCGCCAGGTATCCAGTTTCTGGGCTCAAGTATCATCCTCACTCTTTTTGATCGTGGAGGTTCCGTCTCTACCTATCCCCTCAACATTCACAAGCACCCCAAAGAGTTTCTCCGCATTTTGCTGGGCATCACGTTGGGTGATAGCATCGTGCTCGGTTTCGACCCCACGGTCTCGCCTGTCGTGGATGGCAAGAAGAAAATCCAAATAGTCAAGGACGGGGCCGAGTGGATCATTTTGGTCGACCAGCTCCTTTTCATTTCCTCGTCGTTGCATGGTCGTGGAACCACAGTTTGGAGTGGTACCGTTTCTCAAGCCGATTTTCCTGGACTAGGAGAGAACGAGGTCGTCGTCGTCAAGGACACATTCATGGACCCATTGCGACGATATACAGAAGGGAAAATCCTGAAGATCCTCGAGGACCACGGAGTTGAAGGCGTCCCCCGGCTAGTACACGAGCAACAAGTTCAAACGACCCATCCTCTGGACCCGCAGTTGCTCATCAACCAGTCCACACATATTCTGCGCTCGCTGGTCACAGATTCCCTCCCTGTGGACTGCAAGTACCACTTGCGCGTTCTCTCTCGTTTAGTATCGACGCCGAAAGGGGATCCCATCTTCGACTTTTCCTCGCTTTCCGAACTACTCGTTGGACTCATTGATTGCTTAGTAGGTGCGTCTTACACCCAGATCGGTGGTGAACGCTCGCTCACGAGTTTCCAGCCCACCGTGATGCTTTCGAAAAAGCGGGCATCCTCCACCGAGACGTGAGCCTGTTTAATCTTCTGATCGTCCTGTTAGGCGGGGGAGTAAGGCGCGGACTAGACTTCTTAGAAGTCCTTAGCGACGATGAACGTGCCCGAGTTGAACAGAAAATCGCGGCGCAAGTTGCCCGTCGTGGTCTGCTTGCCGATTGGGGATACGCGATCCCTTATCAGAAGCAAGCAGACAAACCTGCCAGTGGCGGAGAGAAGTCACCCTCGGGCAGCTCGCCTGCTCTCTACGTCAGGTCGTCTGGACACTCGGAAACGCAAGAGAAACCCCAAAATCAGTTAAACGGCAAGGATAACATTGTGATCCCTTTGCTAGACGAAACCCTGCCCGATGACTCCAGCGCTCCAATCGATGCAAGTCCCCTCCATCGTACTGTACGTAGTGAATACTTTTACATTACAGTATTTTGACGTTCGCTAGGGAACGTGGGCGTGGATGGCCGCGGAGCTCTCCCATACGCTACCGGGAACACCCATCATACACCAACCCTATCACGATCTCGAGTCATTTTTCTATATCATTGTGGGGATATGCCTCCTGTACGATACGCCCACTGCTACCAAGCCCCCCAAAAAACTTGCCGAATGCTTCGACGTGCTCTTCGCTGTCATGCAACCTAGTGTCACCAAAATGCTCGCGATCCAATCCGATTTCGGCTGGACGGCGATGATACTCCCTCACATATCCGAATATTTCCAACCTCTCATCCCACTCCTAGAACGGTTACGCGTACAACTCATTATGCCCATCAAGCGGGCGAACGGTGTTATTCGGACCAATCCGGAATTCACGCATCAAACATTTATCACTGAGATGGTCAAGACGCTTTCCGAACTCCCCGACTCCAGTTGGATCCCCTGCAGTCGAGAGGGAGGTGCCGTTCAGAGCAGCAGCTTTTCCAATACCTCCGTCAAGCTCCCATCATCTACTCTTTCATCCATCGTCACCACTGGCATGCTTCTGTCTGAGGAAACTCTCCGACGTCCCTCCCCGGTCCGAACGGCAGTCACATCGTCCAGTAGTGCTGGTCTCAAGCGTCCTTTAGATGGCGAAGATGACGCGTTGAATTCTCGGGCACAGAAACGCACTGCTTCGCTTCTTCGGCCTGCTGATGCGTCGGGATCAGGTACACTGCAGTTGCCAAACCCTTTGGGCCCGACACTCCCCAAATCACTTGGCACCCCTTCAAGTGAATCGTTGAAAAAGCTGCGGGAATTGTCTAGCGCACCTCGGTGACATACACGCAATCGCATCGTTTATTAACCAAGAATACTTCGTAGATACTTTGTTTACCTATTCTCTTCATGTGTTTACGCTGTTGTACTCTGCATGACGTATTATTGCAAGCGATGTTATATTAAAGCGGTCACCGAACCCAAACAAAGTTCGCCCGCTCTTTTCCTACACGATGGCCAACAAACGCAGAATCATCTACGACGACGACGACGACGACGACGCCGATGGAGACGACGACCTTAGTAGGAATGGTGACTCGTTTGCCAAGAGAGTTCGGAAAGCGCCAAATCAAATCGACTCCCAGCCTGGTGCGCCCACTATGCCAAGTTTCAGCTGGCTACTCACTTTGTCATTAACTCGAAAGTCGTTGCCACCGAGCACACCGCCGGTACTGCAAGACGTTCCGTGCGCTCTGGGAGAGGTAGCGGGGGCCGGCTGGCCCGGTTGAGGTCGTTCGAGCAAAAGCAGACGGAACAGGCAAAACGGCCGTCAAGAATTGATATTGCCACGCAAGGTGAACAGATCAACCCGATGGCACCATCCTCCCAAGATGCCGCCAGTCGCGAACGAAGCTCACGCCGTGGACGAGGGGACTCTAACCTGCCCGATCTAGTTCCAACCCAGAGCGTTGCGACTGGATCAGAGGCATCCCAGCCAGTTTTTTCGCCTACAGCGCCTGGCCAACAGTTTGGCTTCAGGTTACCCATCGCTGCACCACCAACTATCGCCAGCGCTGCTGTCTCATCTAGGACTCGCACATCCACCGCCAATTTGAGTGCAGCTTCTCACCCGTCCGAAGTCAACACCCTGGCGCCATCTTCCACTCGGTTCCGCCCCACGGTATCGGAGTCTTCGGCGCGTTCTGTGTCCTCTCGGAGCCAGTCAATCTTTTCGGCTACTTCTCTACACGGAGGTACTTCAACTCCCCCAACGTCCTGCGCATCATCAGTCTGCTCTACAAGTGAGCATACCCAATTAGATATCCCTCAACGTCGGAATCGTACAGCATCTTCATCGGTCAAGCCACGTTCGGTCCCGTCCTCTCGCGCCTCTGCTTCTAAAGCTGGCCCATTCCAGGACGAAGAGCAGGCGAACCGCTCCCACCATCCCTCACGCACTACAAGCTCGCATCGTACTCCATCCTTCTACCGTTCGCCGCTCAGCCTCGACGAAGCCGGTCATAGTCTTACAGCTGCTCCTAGGGTCCAGGATGATGAGGCGCGTGTCTCGTCCTGTTTACGCGTATACGCATGTAGCTAATGAACCCCAGCCTGTGATTGACGAAACCTCTCCGAGCGAGGACGACCGGGTTGCAGAAGAAATGCTTCACCGACGTACGTCTTATATTGCCAACTTGCTCATCTGATATCATCCTCTAGCGACTCCAGCAGCATCATTTTCGGGCAATGTCGAGTCCGCGAGACCATTAGATGGGCCATTTGGTAGGTTGGTGTGTCTTATTGTAGTAGTACTAACTTTATATTCATAGACGACGATATCGATGACTCTCCGAGTCTTGATCGCAGAGCCGTTCAACCCCAATTACTCGAAGAGAATGATGAAGCCCCGCCTTTGCACCAAACTTCACGCCAACCGTCTGGTAAACGAATATACTCGGTACTGAATGAGCCTAACCTCTTTTCCCTCCTCAAGGTCATCCGGTCGCTGCAACCCAAATGGCCGAGGACATCGTAACCGCCCACCGCAGACGTAACCGTGCGCCACGATTGCCCAGCAATTCGCAGCTTTTAGCATCTACCCAACGCCAGATTCTGATCAGAGCTGGCGATCAAGGGAGTCCGCCCCCCACCCAAGCTGCCGCTCCACCACGCGAGGCTCCGTCGTCTGCAGAGCCGGAAAACCAAGACCGTGAAGCTGTCACTGATGTTGAAAGTAAACCGGTCGGCCCCGCAACAGAGGGGGCAGAACCTTGGCAGCTACAGTACTACAGTCCCTCTGTTCGCGATATAATTGAACGTGCGAAGCAATTCTCCCATTGCGACGCTGCGTCCATCAATGCTTTCCCTATGCGACCTGTGTTCAATATCAAACTCGTCGAGTATATTAACGAAGCGATCGCCGAACGCCAGGAACGCTGTCTCCATATCTCGGACGGTGAGTAATATTTTTACTTCAGGGACATCATTTGATAGTCCGCTGTACAGGTTGGTGGCCGCACCACGTCGTAGGCATCACGAGATTAGTGAGTGATTATCCTTACCCGTTAACAGCTAACTCATTGATTTAGTTATGGGAAGACCTAGGGAATTGGCGCTCTTCGCTGAGAAAGAAGGCCCGTACGTTTGTTGCGCAGCGCTATCGGTGGGATCCCGACAATCGTCGTGATGCAAACATCGAGATCGCTAAAAGCCTTCTGGACAACGGTGGGTTGTTCCTGAAAGATGGCGTCGATGACGAGGTAAGTGTTCTTGACAACAATGGCATCTACTAATACTGTTTCCAGGGTCATGCCAACAATCTCGCCCATCCCGCCCTTGCTGGCCTGGTCATCGACTTTTTCTACGCTGGCTCGACATCCGTTGGACAACTATTCCCGGAAGTGTTTGCGCCCGAGGTTCCAAGAGTTGCGGTAGCCCTCGCGGCAACAGCTGTTTGTTTTCCATTTGTAATTTTGTCTTCAATGCTGATGAATATTCAGCTCAAGGTCGTGCTTGATGAAATGATCTCTGGTTCGGGCGAAGTCAATTTCCGGGTCGCCGCTTATTCGCCTGTTTATGTTGAAATTCTTGGTCTGATGAGCAAGTGCGATACAAGTCCAGTTCATCGTGCCAAAACTCGAGCTTTACGTGTCCGCTGGGCTGAACTTGGAAGGTACGCCACCACCGCCGTTCGGATGTGATTACAATGTCACTGAATTCCGGCGTATACAGCAATGGTATGACTAAGCAGGGACCTGTCGGATCTGCGAGTGGATTTGATGTTGATCTTACTTAGTAACTAGTAATGAGTTGGATGATGCTACCTTTTTTAGACAAATGTCATTGTGATGATTTCAATTCCCTACTCTGTGATTTGTCCTAGAGGAATACAATCACTTGTGTGATATACTGTCACTAGTCCAATCCAGTCTGGAGCATACATATGGCAGACTGTGCAACCTCTGTTCCACTATGTCCCAGATTGTCCTAGACTGCCCAGCAAATAAATGCTTCCAATACAATCACTTAAGTGACATTGTCTCTGGTCCAGTCCAGTCTGGAGAATGCATATGACAGACTGTGACAGACTGTACAACCTTTGGGCTACAACTAGGCAGTTAGGTACCTTGCTGTCAATGTCTGTATAATGGACAGTATTGTCCAAGTCTGTCTAGGGAGAGGCTGGTTTGCTGATGAAGGTGCGCACTAGCGGCGGAGTCAGTCACGAGTCAGAACAACAACAACAACAGAGGAACTTATCCAGCAATGGAACACATCACGAAGATGCACGGATGGACCACGGGAAAGTCAGAACGGAGAGTAGAGTGGGCAGGATGGCTAGCTTGAGAGCTGGAGGACAGGATGGTGCAGATGAAAAGTCAACACACGCGACGAGCCTCGCAGCCACCACGAGCAGCCCAGAGGCCCAGACAATGGGTCAGACGGTCAACGACAAGACCGCTGACGCCACGAACCCGAACGCAACGAGCGCTGGGCCAGCAGTGCCAGTGGACATGTTGCAGAGTCAGCAGGAGGAGCCGCTCGAGCCGTGAGCAGGCGACGAAGTCGGAATTGCCAACGAGACAGTCGAGACGGCAGGCAAGAAGGGTGAGGAGGAGGCTGAGGCGAGTGGGCAAATGACTGGAGCTGAGGGTCTGGGCAATGAAGCCGCAGACGAGACAGCTGCCAGCGAGGGTCCCGCTGCACGGAACAGCTGAAACGACAGTGGCAACGTCGATGTTGACCACACATACACCACACCTGAGGAGACCTGTGACAACCCAGTAGTGGTCGTAAGCATCGACAACGAGGCCAGTCGGGTGGAGACGAGTCCGAAGATGAGACCACCACGACAGCACCAGGTGCACCCCAGAGCACGCTGCTTGAGGGGGAGTGCACAGGACAGCTGAGCGGCGGCAGCGCAGAGCTGACCGCACGTGAGATGGACCAACAAACGGAAACCAGCACGAGCGCACGAAGCGCATCGTGCGACCGCATAGACGAGGCCGAGGTCACTCGGGACCAAGGCAAACCAGCAGCGACCAGTGCGAGTGCACGAAGCGCATCACAGGACCGTCCAGACGACGACGGCAGTACGACAGACCCAACACGACCATCAGGAAACCCTGCAGACACGACGGGTGACGACGATCGTCATCCAGACGGGCCTACAGAGCCGCCTGACCAGCCAGAAGGCAGGAGGGGGCGAGATGGCGAGGTGAGGGCCAAGACGAAGATGTTGAGGTTGTCAAGAGAAGCTGCAGAGGCCGCAGGTGACGACAAGTGTCGACCTAGGGAACCCGACGAGCCGTGCGACAGGCCGCACGAACCGGCGTGCCAACCCGTATGCAGTCAGTTTGACCAAGGTGGCGAACTGACCAGGTGGCAACTGCACGGACACGTCGTGCTCGAATGCACAGACGCAGGGGTTGACGGACAGGTCATAGGGATGCACCGAGTTGTGCACGACGAGGTGGAGAGGTTGACGACGCGTCGAACCGCGTCAATCGAGACCCAGGGAGAGAAAACGAGCGCGTTGGCACACACACGGTCGATGACCGCTGACGAATATGGTCAGCACACACGGACGGTCGACGGCAACATACCTAAGGACCCCCCAGAGCCCCCACCACCACCAGACGGCCCCATGAACAAAGAGAACGTACCCCCAAGCATCGAGCTCGAGGGGGAGTGGAGTGTGCAGGCGAGCTGCGATGTCAAGCTTGCTGGTGACGATACGGATGCGATGGGGAACGTCCCAGGAGTGTCTGGAACGCATGCCATGTCGAAACGAGCGCGCTATGTCGAGGTACCACCCCAGGAAGCCATTTGGACGACCAGGCCGAGTCGAGACAGGCGGTCGTGGTAGAAAATTGCATGATGGTATGGTAGCTACAGCATTCGTCATGTTGCAGATTGTTCAGTAGTCAATGATAACCCATACCTTTGCAATACGATACTGCTCATTGGATGCAAGATC
>JBBPMW010000755.1:0-14550 GCA_038090535.1 Tylopilus alboater | reverse complement strand
CGTAAACTCACCCTCCATTGAGCCAGATTCCCCAAGGTTCGCTACTGTTCGCGGTAAATGACCCGTTCGAAGACTCAAATGCCCAAAAGAACAAGGTGTCGTTCGGATGACCCGCTCTTTGAACGGGGATATTTCCAGCCCAGCTCCGAGGGAGCGGCCACGTCACATTTGGAAGGCTCTCTGTGACCTGAAAGTCTGGGAGACGTCATGGTGCGAGGCAAGGGAGACGCATGTCACATTAGGACGCACAATTCTGCCATTCTGGACTATAACCGCCGGTCGGCATCCCGGGGTACACCTGAGGCCAGCTATTTTGCATCGGACCTATATCAGACTGTGACTGGGCCCGTACGAGCGTGAACGAGGAGAGGGCGGACGTTGACAGCAAGAAAGCGGAGCATGATGCCCAGGACATAGAAGGAGAGTGAATGCGCGGTCAAGGGAACGTTTTGCCCATGAGGCTATGTCTTTAAGTATAATTAGCTGCAACACCCACGAATGCTCTGAAAGGCGCTAACCCAAGCAACGGCACCATCATCCTATCACGATGTCACCACTGGAAAGCGCCACAAGTTTAACACCGTGTGACCGGCATCAGGCATTTTGCTAGGCATGGGAGGAAGGACAATTTCGATGTTGATGGGCACGCTGCAAAACTTGGTGTGAACACAGATCAGCGCTTCCATTCAAGTTGTACCCACCGGGGAACGTGTCTCATAAAGCCAAGGCTTCTGTCAAGCTACAGTAATTAGTCGGTTGGAAGAGTTTAATAGACCCGGCGATAGCAACGCAACATCGTGACTACCTCCTAAGTCGTCCGGGAGATCCCGGCGAAACCGACTCGGACAGTAACCCCTACTACCTGTCCTACTACCCCGACTACCAGAACACGGCCAAGACAACATATGGTTAGACTCGTTTATATATGCGGGGGCATCAAAGAACTCGAGCCAGTAAGAAACGAACCCGTCCTAAGTGCCCACGAGGACTGCTTCTCGCGGTTCTTGCAAGCACCGTGTGCGGATCGTCTCTAGAACACAGTGTAAGCCCACTGGCATACCAGTCACGTGTACGACACTATATATCTCCGCCACACCCATAGAGATAGTCTAGTTCGTCTTGTACCCGTACTTCGTAGTCGCCTATCCAGAGCGTGGTCCAGTTCTCTCGTCCGCTCGCCTCAGTGTTTCCCGCCGTCGGCCACGGTGGGCTTCCACACAGCTCAGCATTAGCGCCATTCATGCAAGCACCCACATTACGATCCACTCCCTGAAGACGCAGCCTTGAGCGCTTGGGGTCGAGCTCCGTCTCCGTTTCGAAGAGCGACCACGTGTGAGCGTCGCATGCGTACGCTTTCTCGTTCACTAAGACCGGCCCTGGGGTTCTTCCGCTTCCACCGGACAAGCATGGTGCACTGAGCGGTGAGCGCTTGAGCGTTCCAACGACGTCGATCGCATTCAAGCGCTCCAGACCGTGATCGACATCCTCCATCCAAAACCAAAAAGCTTGCCAGCCTTCCTTTTACCATGGACTCTCCTGGTACACAACGCTCTTAATTGGAGTACATGGCGTTCGAGGAAATAGTCCAGGAGAAGGATATATCGATTGTTCGAGTCGACGCAAGGGAGAGGCGCAGCTTGGCTCGGACCGTGGCTCAAGATTTCGCGATTCTTGTCCCACCAACGAACTTGTCCGTTGACACGAAGAGCCAGAATTGGATAGACAAACACTAAGTTACAAAAGTTTCTTGTCCAGTTTGTTAATGTCAAGTCGATGTTAGCGTCCACGAACGTGCTCGTCCAGGACCGTGCACTGACTCTAAACCGAAGAATCGCTCGACGGAAGCCCCGTTGGCAGCAATCCTGTGGGGAATGGCTGTTTTGCATTCTCTCAAGCTGTACTTTCTGCAACGTTTGCCTGACCTCACAAGTTACTTGTGGGTCATGCACCAGCTCGACATTCTCCCCCGAATGGGCGTGTAACGGAACGTTCCAATCCCTTCATGGACTCAACCAAATCCGAGTCCTCCGTGTAACATCCAGCGTTTTCAAACACCTTCGTACTCATCGTCGATGCCGATTCGAGGGATTGAAGCGCTGTCTCTCAAACGTGCCGCTGGCGCATTCTTCCTGATTGTGTCCCGGGGGTGACTTTGCATCCCTCGGTATGTATACGCAGCTTGAATGCCGAAAGGGTTAATGGCTCACTACCTACAGTACTTACTACTCTGCGTATGGCTTCAAGGTCTTATCCCTCGCTTGGCGGCCCATCACGAAGTGGCAGTGTAAAGTCTGCGAAACAGGACAGTAGGTATCCGCTAAAATGGTTATTAATATTGTGCTTACGATCATCGTAGCGTTCTCTGATGTCTCGAATGGTCGTTGATGCTGTGTGGCGAATGCAGGTGTACCCTGTGAGAAACCGTCTCTCGATCATGATATCGATTTGCTCGTCATTGGAGGGTATCGGCCTTTCAATCGTGGTCAATCAATAGCTCGACCATGCTCGTCACCAGACGTCTTACTGTGAAAAATTCCATCTCCAGCGCGTCCGCGATCTCGCACCACCAGCTGGCTGGTTGCCAATCTTTACTGTCGGTGAAACAAACGTTTGATTCCCAATGCGAACTCTGATGCGAGCTCGTGGATGGAGTAGGTTCAGGTATTTTTTCGTCGGCAGGTCACAAACTGTGAAGTCTGAGGGGAAAATTACGGTGGTCATTTTCACGGCCAGCGGCATTAACGCACAGCGACGATACCTTTCAGGGTGATCGAACTGGGAGACTGGCGGTGGGATGCAGGAGATTGGATTTCGCGCACCTGTTCACCCACGGATGGGTCGGGGTGTTCTAGGGGAGTGACCGATGGATCTGGTATGTGCATTGCGATCACCGATCTGCCTTCGGGGTAGCTCGGTTCGATCCAGACTCCGGTGGGTCTCGGGGTCTGTTAGTACATCGTAGTCAGTAGAGGATTAGGATAGACCCAGCATACGCACTAAAACCACTGATTCTTCCCGCCGAGAGACTTCTGTAATTTGTTCATTGCTGTTTCTTGGAAACAGGGAACAAGGGTCGCGTGATTCACTGGTAGAGGGCGACCGAGTGATAGACTGGGTTGCTTGACCTGAAGGCGCAGTCTCTTGGGTAGGGCTTCTTCGTGAGTCGGCATGTTCTTGCTCGTTCTCCGAATGTGCCAACTGGGAGACTGGTGTTTGATCCTGTATCGGAGAGGTTTGTGGGGAACCCGACATTGGAATGTCCAAAGAGACAGGTGTAGACCGATGTCCTTCAGGGTGCACAGAAGGGCTTTCACGCTGACGCGAAGGGACGACCACTGAAATCCCTTGCTCAATGGCCCGCGAATGTTCTTCTATATCCTCTCCCTGGCGAGCATTTAATGTTGTCCCCCGGCGAAGCCTAGCGTTCACTGTCAGATCCACTTGGCCTCACAACGACAACGAATGATGGTGTACTTATTTGCACCCCGCGAAATGGCGGTTGTTGTCTCTTGAACGAACCCGACAGCAAGACCGGGCAAGAATTTTAGAGCACGGACCACGCTGTTATGAAGCAAAACGCCGAGGCCTGACAGATGCTGGATTACTACCGGAATCGGTTCTGGGACCGAACCGATGCCATCGTATGAGAACCCTTCGTCTACGGTTTTGATCATCCTCGCTATCATAATGAGGACGTCACCTGACGCATTGTTAGTCGGTGAGATGGAGGAATTGGCCGGCTTACTCTTGTTCGGTGCGCTGACTCGCCAAGGCGGTGTATCTGGGCCGCTGACCAGTGATTCGGAGAGATATCGACCCTTTAAGGTAGCATAGCGCTTAGAATTTCGGACTTCATTGCGTAATGGCTCTAGAAAGGAAAGGTTGGCTATCATACGAAGGTAGTGTATCCCAGGACTTGCCATTCCTAGACAGGGAGTACAGTGCATAAGCAGGACCCAGCATTTGAGAAGGTGGCACAGGTCGACCTTCCCGGTCTGAACGTGAGTTGGGCATCGTGTGATTTGATGTAGAGGGGCTTTTAGAGCTTCCGATGGGCATGTCTTCCTCTTTCCAGTAATACTCTGGGAGGAGCAGCCCTACTATTTCGTTCACACACGAGCGGATAACCGCCTCGCCGGACACTAGATAAATTGTTGGCGTTGCGGGCAGGACAGGGGGACTCGGAGCCAAGACCTACCTGTCTGAGAGAGCGCCGACAGAATATGGACGCTTTTTTTTTGAATCTCCCAAGGCTTATCCTTCAAGCCCTCCAAACTATGTTTCACAAGACGCCTCACAAGGCTTGTCGAATCCAAGTCGCGAGGCTCCGCATGGCTTGCTGGATCCCTTTGTTCCTCTGCATATATATCAGTCACATGCGGTCACAAAAACTAAGCAGATATACCAAGGATATCGAGACAACGCAAGCTCGTCCGGATCCCGTCATGTTTATGAACCTCAAGTTTCTTCTTTAGGATTATGAAGATACCGGATTCAACAGCTCGTTTCAGCGTGTCTGGGCCGGACATATCAGCACATAGGATGAATTGGAAACAAATCATATAGTAGTACCATATTCCATGAGCTGACGGAAGATTTCAAAGCCTTCGACCAAGCCTACCGAATCATCAAATAAGCCCCTTTTGAACATTGCAACGATATAGGGTGCCATATCCTTCAGAATGCTATCGACTTCGAAATCCTTCGAGTCCCACTCTAAGTTACGCTTCATCCAAACCGATTCTCTTTGAAGGAACCAAGCCGACTCACTGTTTTGTAAACAGGTCTTCAGTGCATATGCCGCTAGCAATGAGGTCTGATTTCGTCCTAGCTGGCTGATAAATTTGCTCAAGCTTTCTTTGTTCAATAGTTGAGCTCGTACTGCGTTGTCTGATTCGCAAACGGTGCGCTTCCGTGAGCTCCTCGACTAACACTGTATAGGCACTCACATCTGCATAATTTTAGGAATGTCAAAGTTGCGGTGGTACGTTCATAGGTATTACAGGTATTACGCGACCCGATGGCCGAAACGATTTTGCGCACGATTTGTTCGTCGATCTGAGGACCCGGGGACTTACACTTACTACTACCGATGGTCGAAAGCGGGCAACCATCACGGTTAGCAAGAGAAGCATCCTTCAAACCCCCTTCTACATCTAACCAGAGACTGCTACCAAAGTAGGCCAAGATGTTGGAAAATCTGAGATCACTGGCGAGTTCATCTGTGACGTCCGTAAGGGGACTGGTACAAAGACTGTGTGGTCTTTACACACCTTCCTCGCGCAATACCTCAAAGGCTGCTACAGCCATCAAGCCGACATAACTTCTCTTGTATTTTGCCAGTTTCTTGACCTTGGGCTTCAACCGCGAGCGGGCTTTCTCCATATAGTCCACTGTCGAATAGTTGTCTTGAATAGATACAGTGGCTCCAGATAAATGCGAAAAATCGCACCTCTCAGACCTCTAGTGAGGAGAATGATAATCCGAAGGGAGGCCACTGTCGGGCTGGGCTCTATGTAATACTCGTGAATGGACTCAGATGGGATGACCAGTGATAGGATTACTATTTGTTTCCAACATCGCAGAAAGTATACCCAGCCCGCCAGTTTCATCAGGTCCACGCATCAACCGATCAATCATTGCATCTCGCACCCCAGCTGCACAAGAATGAATGTACGCATGAGATGGGATGATCAGACACACCTTTATTCGTCTGTAAAAGGTGGCAGATATTATCCACGACCAATGTCAATCTATCTTCACTTGGACTCTCTGCGTGGAATTTCAAAAGCGGGATGAGAGCCGAAGCCACGCCACTGTCACCGGCAAGAATGATCCTTTGCCGAAGGATTTCGTTCTTTGTGAAGTGCGGTACAAGAGCGAGTGCTCTGACAAGATCGGGATGATTGGAGACAGCTAAAATGGGCTGGAGATATTGTTGGACATCATCCAATAGCCCGGCGACCTGGTCTGCATCGGGGCTGCCTGTGGGGAGATCTTCTATTAGAAAGGACCCGAAGAAACACGAAAATACTGGCTCACAAGCTAAAATGAACGTAGTGATTGCGATTAACTTGTCGAAACTGGATTGACCCTCTCGAATGTGTTTCGACCAGTCAGCTCTCTGGCTCTCCGTGAGAATGGCGCTGTCTGGTCCTCACACATGCATAAGACGGGTGAAAAACTCAGTCTTAATGAAACCTACGGGACCGTAGTAAGGCTTCCAGCTCGTAGCCAGCATAACGATGAATCAAAGCCAATAACTCTGCACGATCGGCTGACCCGGTCTCGTTAGAGCCCTCAGTCTCCACGGGTCTATCATGCTCCGCTCGACTGAAGGGTGCCTCAAGTACAGTCGGAATCCTAACGCCATTCCCTAAAGTCGCACGTGGTCTATGCATATCAGCGCACCAAACTGAATGATGGATGCATTGACCAGGAATGATGCGACGGGGCCGGAACCAATGCCACCTACAGACGACAACCATAAATCAGGAAGAAATAGGGTTTTCCAGAATAGTGTTACCTAAGCTTATTTTTACCAGCGCCGCTGAATGATACTTGATGGCGGAAGGGAAACATGATCTCCAGTAGCATCCACCCAAACTTCAGGGAGTTGTTTCTGCCAGAACGGGCGTCTTCCACAGCCCAGTTTAGATCTGATGTTTGGAATTTCAAACCCTCTTGCGAAGCTTCAGATTGCATCCATGAGAGCGAAATATTTCCAGCATGATAAGGTTGGCCAAGTCGACTAACCCCACCGCTAGTTTGTCAGAATGTAGGTTCGTGGGCCAGGACTCAGAATAGTAATAGATCACATACACGTCCGCATGACATCCCGAAAACCAGAATTCTTTGATGTCACTGTCGGCATTGGGCCGCCGCATGCTGTTACGATGAGCGTTCATTTCCCGAAAGTACTCTGGCATGAATGTGACTCGACATTCGTCGAGAGCGAGTGCATGTCGGAAATGAGAGGCATTTGTTACCGAGGCCGAAGTAGAAACAAAAACGTCTCCTTTGATGAGACCCACGGAAGACACCGTGTCCCTGATGAACGTCAGCCTATGGTACGGCTAGGATATAATCGGGCAATTTGTCGCACCAGACTCCAATGAAATAGATCCTCACTCCCTGCCAGCAGTATGTCCTCTTGAACTCTGCTGCAATCTCTCTCGTCTCTGGCTTATGAGGATGAATAGAACGGTAATGACCAAAAGCCCTGTTGGAAAATCACGTGAAGCAGTGTTCAGAATGGCCACACAAGTTACGGACATCTCGATCTGTTTCTCCGTTGGAGTCCTTATGAGACCAACCTGTCGCAAGCATAAATCTATCAGTCGCCATCAGCTCGACGTAGAACGAATTCTCACCTCATGAATCAGACTAGCAAGCACCCGCACTTGGTACGCGCCTCTAGAGAAACCTGCAACAGCTCCATCGTCATTCACCAGGGTTACGCAGTATTGTAGAGGTGAAGCTACCAAACAGATATATCTTGTCCCCTTCCTGGTATTTTTTTGCTAACCAACCATAGGCATCCTTAACATTTTCCTCCACATTCCTGGGTGAGAGCCGATTCAATCAGCTGCTGCACAGACTAAAAGGAAAACCCACCAGGCAAGAGCCATGTCAAACAAATCAGATATTACCTTCTCCACACGATGGAGCAAGGGTAAATTCTTGGCATGTGTGCCTATCCCGCTGGAATAATATGCATGTTGCTGGGGCTCAACGCCTTTTTCTATGTCCAGTTTAATCTGCCTGTATAGCTTCACGACATTTGTATTCTGTGTACAGACTCTTCGTTAACTATACACGAGCGGCACAGATGGACATCACTGATCACCTTCCGGCCAAACTTGTTTGATGTACCATCGATACAAACTATGAGGTTGCTTGAAATCTTCGAGCTATTGCACATACAGCAGCCTTCAGTTGGCATCTGCATTGGAGAGAGAGAGAGAGAGAGATCCGAACTCTGCTTCATGAGAAGGTTATATTTTTGCACAAAGCTCAGGCTAGTAGCACCTTATTCGCGCCCGTGGAGGGCAGCAACGTGACTGCTGTAAATACTGCCACGTAACATTGCATCCAAGTTCTCCAACGGCCGCTCATCATGCCAATCATGGCTTGGGACAGGAATCCATGCCGGCTAGTACTGGCATGGCACTGCCGCATGGGAACGAACAAATGCTGGTGGGGACTCGAAAGTCCTGGTAGCTCGGCTGACCCGTGGAAATGTTATGGGATCATACCTCCGAGTCATCATAGGTCACCAATGGCTTTCGCTGATGCCAGAAGTCCTCACCTGTCCTCACCCGTACATCACAGACCACTCTCACAGAGTGTCGCGTACCTCAACATACCCTAAACCTCTACCGACCGCTAATATTAATTTCATTTCAGTTGTTTTGCAGATCTGAGTCAGGCACAAGGCATTCGATAAGCGACACTGATAACTCCATTTTTGTGAGAAATATATGTGCATATGGGGATAAACCTTTTTAGGTAAGTACAATTGACCGACTACGCTGGAGAAAACCTAGTGCCAGTGGATAAATGGCCAACTACGCTGATCCGGGCCTCAGTGACAGCGTGAAAATACTACGTGATTACATAAGCAGCGGAGACGTAGCCACTCGACGCTTGATCTCCAACATATCCTTCAATCCTTGGGTGACTAGAATCAACAGGTAATTCATTATGAACACGGAAATACTTTTCAAACGCTGCACGCGCATCCTCGAGCAGCACCTCCAAGAGTTTTCTGTCTGACTCTGAGAGCGCCTGGTCTCCCCCGTTTTCCGCCAAGTATGGCAACGAGTCGGACCCGTCGTCGATGTTCAGGAGCTGTTGGACGACCTTCTCCTTCCACCGCCTCCAAACGCCAGTATTGTTTGGGATACACTCCTGGAGGATCTGGACACGAAATTCGCGGTTCCGTTCCTGGGACCCGCCCTTGACTCTGTGGAAGAGCAGCAGACAAACGAAAACCGCCATCGTCGTCCTCGTACCAGCGCGAAAACGGCGCATCTCCGGGAACCCAAGCGTCTGGAAGAGTATATGTGCTTGTATCTTCTCCTTTTCCAATGAAGATAGGTAGGAGTTATACCCCCACGAGACGCCGAGCGAGATCAGGAACATGATCTGGCCAAAGAGGGTTCCTTGCGGGATGAGGAGAAGTTGGAGGAGGAATTGGACAAGGAGCACGAGGGAGCATATACCGATCTCATGGTAGCAGTGCTTTTCGTCCGGGGCCTGTTTATTTCTCTCGCTTGGTTCTCCCCCCCTGTCGCCCTGTTTTGAGTCCGTCTTGAGAACGAAACGTCCTTTCATGATGGCGTTTACGTCCCGCTCTTCCCCTCTGATCACCATCACCCCATCTTCTCCCATCAGTATGCCGTGGCCCGGAGGAGCCCCGTAAGATGGTGCCTTCACAGAGTCGATGACGAGCTTTCCTTTGCCGACGACAAGACTAGCCCAACCACTGGAGACGATACCGATCATGATCATAAAGAAGCTGAACCAGTCGTAGGCCAGCGCACACATGACACAGGTCACGATGCTGACGGTGATGGGGATGAGCCCAAGGAGGGCCATCTTGAGGGGAAGCCGTTCAGCAGGAGTGTCATACTCGACGTGCTTCATGGCCAGGTAGGCAACATCGAAAGGGGTCGTCAATCTCCCTTTTATGGTTTCTGGTTCCATCTCCTTGCTCCGTTCCATCACTAGATAAGCCAGATGCCATGTGTGCATCGTCGTCCCAGAAAAGGGCGCGATGTATTGAGGACCCTTCTTGCCATCGAGGCCAAATGAAACGGCTGGCGACTCGTTTGGACCTGGAAATAATCCATTCCAGAAACGTGAGTTTGCCATTCTACCGAAACATTTCGCAATTGTGTAACTTCCCGGGGAGTTGAACCACCCGAGCCACCGTCTACCTTCATAAAGGTGGACGGTACTCATTGCCGAGATGGCTTCTTCGCCCCCGAAAAAGCCAGCTACGCCCGCCGTGCTGAGGCTGAGCTTGGAATGTGCAAGAGGCGTACCGAGGGGAGGCATTCTTTGGAGTGGGTCATGCTCACCTCCTTCGGCGCCATAAATAAACACTCCAGCGTCTCGAATACGGCTGAAAAATAAATGCGAGAACGCGTTGCGGCATGGCAGGGGATGATCACGACATGTATGCCGTCCATGGGACGCTCAAGAGCCCGTCCATCATGATGCGGTTGAGCCTAAGCGACATGGCGCCCTGCATCTGGGAAAAGGACTGCAAGATACATACATTTCGCGACAACAGTCTTTAATAGGCGCGTGGGAGAACACAAGTCCAAAGTTCTGGGATTCTGCATTCATATCAGGCGCGGTGTTTGAGTGCAGTGACGTCGCCTAACTTATGATAACCCGTACCCTGTGACCCTGCCAGATAAGGACAGTGAAACAATAAGGTTCCATGCAACGGTTCATCTTTCGGATTCGACCTCGTTCATCCGCTTGCATGATTCCACGCCTTGTACGTGCTCCGAATCAGAATGTACTCGGTTCCCACCTCAGACGCGTCCCGCATCAGCGCTCCAGTTTAGGATACGTGGAACAGGCAAACCAAGGACGTTTCTTGCGTAGTCCATGGTTCCGAATTTGCTGGCAGTGTCAACGCAGAGACGACGCGGCGCCACGAGTGGAGAAGGAATCTTGCAATCACCTCGACGTCATTGTCAAAGGTGAGTAGGAAAACTTTGTTAAAACAACGTCCGAAGAGATTATCAAGTCAAGGAACGACATCGTCCAACGCTACCTTTTGCTGCCTTGGCCGTCTGGATACAACGACCCCGACCCACACCTGTCGCCGTTGCGGCAATTCGCTTGAGGGCGTCTTTACATCAAGGGACATACATCGAATACGCATTTCTGCAAACCTCGTGGATCAAGTGTGTCTGGAGTATAAGCGTTGAAATGATCGCTCACGTTCTTGCTCATTGTAAAGCCATCTTCCAGAGGTGAACCGGAAGAAATAGTCTTTCACCGGGTCCGAGTTCGCGTCCGGACGATGTCCCGGAGCTTCCATATGTTTAACGCTGACCCTCTTGAGCGTTTGGAGATGAGTTGGAAACTCGCGTAGGACGACGAAAAACTTGAAGCGTTGATGATGGGGTCTGCGTGCGCAGAAGTTGGGTCACGATGTACCCAACAAGCTACTTGTCCCTCTCTTATCCCCCGTTTTGATGACTCGCTCGGTGCCGCCGCGGCCACGTTTCCGACAAACAACGCGCGCACTCCAACGTTCGAAGAAGGCTGTTACAGTCTCTTAGCTCGCTTGGAGATGGATGCAAACCATAGGCGCAACTCACCTCAGATGGTCCCAGTTCGTAGCATCCAAGTTCCAAGCACCACATTCAAATCAGTGAAACAGAGTAAGCTACGGCTAGCTAGCAGCCCGCGACGGTCGACGGTCAGGAGCCATCGGTCACCTCGAAGAATTCGATCAGTCTGACGCACCTATCACCGTAGTGTAAAAGAAATCGAGGTTCGATGCGAAGACGTTTCCCTGGCCATGTATGTTTACGTCGAACTTCCATGGTACCCGTTGTCAGTCTTCCGGATGGACCACCGTGAGAGGCGCTACTCCAGTCCCTGCGCGTCGTTGCCGTTGGTGGTGTAAATGGCCATCGTGGATTTCTTCAGAGTTACACCTGGTTATCCGCGCACGAGCGGGTATCAGAGCCCGCGTAGGGAATGAACCGTCTGTTTCATGCATCGAGAGTGAGCGCGAAGAACTTGTGGAAAAAATACAGGGACAGAGGGTGCCAACAGGCTTGACGATGGTGGGCTTTCGAGCGAGTGATAGACACGACCACGGACAAGTTGATGCGTGATGGACGCAAGTTACTAGCAAGGCTTAGCCGGGCAAACATTGCACGGTGCACGGCAGGAATACTGTCAACGAGGCTTTCGTCGAGCGATTCTCAGCAGCGATGAAGCACTGGCACATGACCGAGTCAGACTGACGAGTTCAGGCAGGGTTACAGTCACTCGAGTCAGATACGTTCAATATATATATATGCGTGCGTATATCGTGAGGTATACTAACAACAGAGAACAGTACCTACTACTCTGTGTATGGGATCTTATCCTCTGCTTGGCGGCCCATCACGAAGTGGCAGTGCGGACTCTGTGGAACAGGACAATAGGTGTCAGCTAAAATGGTTGTTAATATTGTGCTCACAGTGACCATCGTAGCTTTTTCTGATGCCTTGAATGGTCGTTGACGCTATGTGACGAATACAGGTGTACCCTATCAGAAACTGTCTTTCGATCATGATATCGATTTGCTCGTCATTGGGGGGTATCGGCCTTTCAATCGTTGTCAACAATAGCTCGAGCATGGCTTGCGTCACCAGACATGCTTACTGTGAAAAATTCCATCTCCAGCACGTCCGCGATCTCGCACCACCAGCTGACTGGTTGCCAATTTTCACTGTCGGTGAAACAAACGCTTGATTTCCTATGCGGACTCTGATACGCGATGTAGGTTCAGATATTGATATTTCTTCGTCGGCAGGTCACAAACTGTGAAGTCTGAGCAGAAAATCACAAGGGTCGCATGAGGCGGCGTCTCAGAGACCTATTACTGCCTACAAGCTAGGTCACAATGGGTCTGTAAGACCATCGGAGTTGGAAAAAAGTACTGCCTGAGGTGGATGATGCCAATGAAACGGAAACGGACGCCCCCTACCACGAGCATGCCAATTAAGCTTCGTAATCTGTAAGCAGCGTACGACTGTACGGGAAGGACTAACTAAATCAGAAACAGACACATCTGTGGAAATGTCAATCTTAGTTAGTTTCACATAGTAACTCATGTCATAGTACGAAAAGCCTGAAACATGTGGTGAGACAACAGACCAGCGGTGGGTTTTCGTTTGATCGACAGAAACGGGGGAGGGAGCCTGGTTAAACAAAAGTTAACCGAGCAAGATGCTGGTCCGGGTGTGCCCGGAGGGCCGTTTAATTGCTATTGCTGTATGACGTACAGGGTCCCGGAGGGCGTGCAGAGTGGCCAATAGCCTGCACGAGCAATCCGTCATCACATAAGGACGAGACTGCTGACGGTTAAGCTGTCAAGGTGGCCAACTACACGGAGGGTCAGAGCGCACGGGGAGAGTATCAGGACACACCCCAGCACGTTGTAGACGACCCAGGAGGCCACCGCATCCACAGAGAGTCAACAGGTAGCGCAAACGTGTCAAGTGTATCAGGAGGTTGCACAAATGTGCCAGGTGATGCCAAGGGCGAGGTAGAGGACCCAGGTGCCAGTGGCGGTACGAGTGACCACGTTGACAATGAAGCAGCTCACATCTATCCTTCTCTCCCCCCTGAGCTCGACGCTCTGGGGTTCGTTCAATTGACTCGCAGGCCTAAGCCTCTTGCTCTACCCTCAAATCCAGGGTTGGCCACTTCGTCAAGCCCTTTTTGAGGTTCGAGTCGGATCGACGTGCCCAAAAAGGTCCTTATGTAAAGGAGAATTTCTATATACAGTGTTTAGGGTTAGGATTAGGAAACACCTTTTCGGCCTGTTTTTATATTCCTGAACCCGAAGGGGACAGGTTTCCAAACCAGTAATGCGTGGGAGAAAAAAATCGGACGCCGAAATGGGGGTTACAACCCCTCTCAGAGGACTTTTGATTGTTCTGTGTTGCCATCAGCCAGCGTACTGTTGTAATCCCCCAGCCATTTCCTTGGCACGATCCACAAACCAACCTCGGGTCCAGGTATGCCCGGAGGACCCTAATGTAGGAAGTTTGGCCGGAAAAGCTATGGGGGGGTATAGATGCAGATTCCCTGCGAACCAACTTGGGAGATGAGTATGGGTTATATGTGGTATGGGTTACCGTGACAAGGGAGTCGACTGTACTCATAACCACCGTTTCATCGTCAGGTATCAGGTCGACAGTCGAGCTCGATCATCACTCCACGCGTGACCCCGTCGACTTGCTACATATCGTGATAGAATGATGCCATTGCTTGGGTTAGCGCCCTTTCGAGCATTCGTGGGTGTTGCAGCTAATTATACTTAAAGACATAGTAGCCTCATGGGCAAAACGTTCCCTTGACCGCGCATTCACTCTCCTGCTATGTCCTGGGCGTCATGCGCCGCTTTCTTGCTGTCAGCGTCCGCCCTCTCCTCGTTCACGCTCGTACGGGCCCAGTCACAGTCTGATATAGGTCCGACGCAGAATAGCTGGCCCCAGGTGTACCCCGGGATGCCGACCGGCGATTATAGTCCAGAATGGCAGAACTGTGCGTCCTAATGTGACATGCATCTCCCTTGCCTCCCACCATCACGTCTCCCAGACTTTCAGGTCACAGAGAGTCTTCCAAATGTGACGTGGCCACTCCCTCGGAACTGGGCTGGAAATATTCCCGTTCAAAGAGCGGGTCATCCGAACGACACCTTGTTCTTTTGGGCATTTGAGTCTTCGAACGGGTCATTTACCGCGAACAGTAGCGAACCTTGGGGAATCTGGCTCAATGGAGGGTGAGTTTACG
>JBBPMW010000754.1:0-14553 GCA_038090535.1 Tylopilus alboater | reverse complement strand
GGGACAAACCCTCATAGGTCTCGCGGATCTGCTTGAACTGGTGTGAACGGTATAAAATCCATGCATTCGGTGGGCGTGGTGGTTGGACCTTGCGATCGCGTTGCGCAGCGCGACTTGGACGAGCCATCTGATAGGGGAACGGCCAGTGAACTGTTTGGTGATAGAAATGGGGATAGAATGGGATGGGGATGAGGGGGAGATGGAAGTGGTTCGAGTGAGGGACGCGTCGGTGATGTAGTAGAGCGGGAAAAAAGACAGGCGCTGGCAGATCCCTTTTAGTAGGTCCTTGTGGGTCCACCTTGTTGTGGTCCTGTTTGCTCTGTCCACCTCTCCGTCAGCGTCCTTTTATCTCAGACCTCCACAGTGGACAATGCGCTTCGAAAAGACCACCACTCACCGAGGCTACGGCCATCACGACAAAGGAAAAATAGTGACACCTGCCGAGGTGGTCAAAGCGTGCAAGTCACTGCTGCACGGTCCTTTCAGAGACCACAGCACCACCCGGTCCTCGGGCGTCTTCCACAGTGTCGCGCGTAGTCACTAGTGTCTTCGTCGCCCTTGCGACGCGGTGGTGGTTGAATCGATGGTTGCAGGCGTGTGTGGCGTCCGGCACGGCATTTTTACACAATCACAAAGTCTGGCGCAAAACAATTTTCTTGTCTTCCAGTAATACTTCTTGCTGAAAGACGAGAAAATTGCTTCGCACCATCATGCCAATGCAATTCTCTGACCATGTCCATTTCATTGGCTAGTCCCCGCCGTTTACAAGTTGCAAGTGCGTAAATCCACAGAAGCAGCTAGATAGGAAAGCAATGAAAACCCCACAGCAACAGCGAATACATGTCACTACAGTCGATCACAACTTATCCGTATTACCAGCTGATTTCCAGAAGCTGCTCGGTACTTGAACACTGCCTCGTCAAATCATGGTGGACCCGATCCACCATGTCCACAAGAAGTAAGCCTGGTGGCCATGTCCAGTAATTTGGCAGGGATCTGACGCGTGAAAGTAGTTCCGGAGTATGTCTTTGGCAATTAGTGGACAGTCGCAGTCAACTCAATCGCCCTGGGGTCACTCTCTCCATGCACTGCAACTGTCCATCGACCAGGGCCGTCCCTTGTGGACGTGTATGGTACAAGCAAAGTTGCCTTGCCGGACGCCTCACTTACCGATGCTAACTACATCTTTGATTCCAGACCGCACCTCCATTTCCGCGGGGGCCCTTGGAATATTATCTTGGTGTTACTCAGCATCTAGAATATCGTGTTCCTGCGACGGGGAAGATGCTCTGTAGCGGTGCTCTTTACTGAGTTAGGAGTACCATGATCTGCCAAAGAGTCGATGGACATGCAACGCTGACCAGGACTTCCTTTGGCACCTTGTCCCACCGCTCAGTTGTCTATTTGCCGAATCGGCGCAGAAGCAGTGCAATCTGGTTGGAGTCGTTACGAGTACGTTTCCAATGTAACTATGAATATTCGAATGCTGATGGGATCACGTCCTATGCATCGACATCACGAAAATGATTGTGCAGGATTACCAGACTGTGGACGTCCGAGCTGACTAAAGCATATCTTGCGCAGTACTTATAGGACTGGAAGGTCGTCACTTTGCCGTTTGCCGCCCGTACTTCAAATACATTTCCTTACACTACCATGAAGCCTTCTGTTGCACCCGTGCTCGTGGTAAGTCTCTTTGACTGATGCAATCAATAAGACTGACATGGACCTTCGTGGTATACTAGGCTGGTGCTGGGCCATCCGGGCTCGTCGCTGCGCTCACACTGTTGCAGAACAACATCCCCGTTCGAATCGTCACCAAGGAACTCGAGTACCGACTCGGTCAGCGCGGCAGTGGTGTTTGGGTGAGTCCCGGTGGAGTAATCTACATGTTGATGCACGCTGATAGATTGCCGGCGTTTGTTGTTTCAATAGCCCCGTACCTTTGAAGTATTCCACTTTCTCCGCGCTTTCGAGACCCATCAGAGCGCTAGACCAATACTCCCCATACGGGAATACAAGCCGGGCACGCTCGAGCCTCACAAGACTTTCACAATGATCCCCCACAACGACCCCACTCCTTCGATCCCTTATGCAAGTGAACTTCAACTATTTCCTGACGGCCATTAATGTTACATGTTTTGTAGAATAACCCGATGTTCCTCGGTCAACCAGTGGTGGAAGGTATTTTACGTTCTCACCTTGAAAAGTATGGCTGTTCCGTCGAACTGGGAACGGAACTCCAGTCGTTTGAAGATGATGGCGAGCGCGTGCTCGCAAAGTTGGTTAAGAAAAAGGACAGCGAAGAAATCTCTGAAACATTTGAGGCTTCATATCTTATCGGAGCTGATGGCGCCAAAGGTGTGTAACTTCACCAACCTTTTCGTTGCATGCGATGAACCATATTTTCTGCCAGGTGTCACTCGGAAGCAGCTTGGATTGACATTCCTCGGCGAAACCAGGCAAGACTTTGGTTGTGTCGTCGGAGATCTTTGCCTAGAAATTGAAGGGGTCGACAGAAAGGTACGCACGATTTCTTGTCTCTGGCATACTCAATTAATTAAAACCATATCCAGCATTGGCACTTATTCGGCGACAGAACGTCCGACTTGTGAGCATCGAACTCAATGTTTTTCTGCACTGTGTTCAATCTTTGGATAGTTTCATGCTTCGCCCAACGGACGAAGTAGCTCCTGATGGCTTTCAATTCCTGATAACTATGAAGAAGTATGAACTGAAACAGCTGCTCGCTGACCAGAAGTTGATGGTGAAATGTATGTCCGAACTGACGGGACACGAAATCAATATTAGAAAGGCCTCCGCTCTATCAGAGTTCCGGTAAGCCATATCGCGAAGACAGGGTCACGGAGGCTATATGACTTGAGACAGGCCCAACATCAGGATGGTCGAGAAGTTTGGTATTGGCCGAGTGTTTATTGCTGGGGGTGAGACAACCGTGTATCTGTTTCCTTCGCTCACTCATATATACCTTGTGCAGATGCAGCACAGTATGTTTTACTAAACTTCCCAGACGGGTCGTATCTAACCTTCGTTCTCAGCGTTCACAATCCTGCTGGGGGACAAGGTTTAAATACGAGTGTCCAGGATGCTGTACGTATTTCCGAATGGCGTACTCTCCGTTGCTAATACCCTCCTGTCGACAGCTCAACCTGGCCTGGAAACTCTCCCTAGTCTACAAGGGTCTATCCTCAATCTCCCTCCTCGATTCTTACACCACAGAACGTATCCCAGTCATAGCTGAGATGCTTAACATCACCACCGGAATCTTCCACAAGCTACGCTCGGCGCCGACGACCGAGAGCGCCATGGAGCGCGAAAAGAAGATGAACATGCTTGGCGTGAATTGTCGATTGAGCCCCATCGTGTTGGACGAATTCACGCAAGCTGAACCCGTGAACGCGTATGGGCTGTTGGAGGAAGGGGTGTTGGTAGCGGGGGACAGGGCGCCGGATGCAACCAAATTGGCGTTGGCTCAGGCTACCGGCGGACACGAGACGGAAACGAGGCTATTTGACGTATTCTGCCCGATCTATCACATGGTGCTCGTGTTCGTTCCGGATGTGGCGTCGTCGATGGACGTCCTTGAAGTGTTGAGGCGGTATCCTGAGGGCGTCATTCGGCCTGTCGTCGTCCTTCCGCAGGGTTCTGTGGCGACGAGTGGACAGGCAGACGTTGTCGTCGACCGCGGTGGACACGCTTACCGGGCGTACTTGGCGGAAAAGGGAGAGAAGAGGGTAGTCGTGGTGAGACCTGACGGTGTGGTGGGTGCCATGGTGCACGGCGCCGAGGGTGTGGGGCGATACTTTTCCAAAATTTTTGTCTAGGATCGTGAACACCTTTGTGTATCGTTTCTTTGTACCAGAAGTGACTAGTGAAACAACCACTTTTTGCTAATGGATGGTCACGTGCGCTTGTTTCAATACATGTAACAAGCGCTTAGCGCGTCGATACTCTCTTGCGGGACTCCTCGCTCTACAGACACCTGCCCGTCAACGTCTGCAATCCGAAGCATCCGACGCACTTCCAACGACACCCGTCCACCAGCGTGGCCCTGATGCCCAGACCGCACCATCGACTCCAAGCACCTCCCGCCCTCAAGCCCTACATGATCGCGTCCCCCTCAAATCATTGACCTCTACCCCTGTCAAAGCCAAGAGTGCCGAAGTTACAGGCGGTAAACTGACCAGAGATCAGATTCATAAACCGGACCAGGAAGAGATCCGACGGCGTTGCTTGCTCGGTCGCCTGGGTGATGTTGCCGAAAGCATCTGGATGTGGGTGCAAACCACATTCATCACAGTTCACAAACTAACCTCACCAGGTTGCCCTCACCCCGGTCGGGTCGACCGCAACGCCAACCACTCGTAAGCGTAAAGCTCTCCCCGCCAGCGAGGTCATGGCTGCCGTCGTGAAATCTTCCCCCGTCCCAATGTCGACGTCGGAAGCCTTTGAACCACTGACACTGCTGTCGACGCTATGTCCGTTCTTCCTCAAACCGCTTGATATCAATGGCGAGGAATGGCCCGAAATGCCGCCTACCACATCGACCTCAGACACCATTGAAGGCGCTAGAAAACAGGACGCTTCGAGTCTCACAAAGTCATCGGGAAGTAAAACGGTCCTTCCCCCTAGCCCTGGATCCAAATTATGTCTGGACAGTGCAGAACAATTGCTTACCGGAGTCCCCAGAGAGTCAAGCGGGAGGCAGGACGAATCAGGCAAGTCAGAGAGATAATCAGAAGAGAGCTGGAACTTCATGCATCATGATTGATCAACAGTGCTTTCATTTACTTGCGTTCATTGGCTATTTGCGACACCTCCCTTTGTTACCTTTCTTCTCGTTTTGCAACACCTTGTAACTCCGATCATCGTACTTGTATTCTTCCAGCGACATCAATTCTACTCTACCCCGTCCAGAAATTCTGCCCAAACGTCACTCATGTGGAACAAAACACTGATATGCCCACCATGAAGCGTCTTGACCTTGGTGTTCTTGTAAGAGGCTGCTAGGTACTCCGTCCACGCTTGCGGGGTTTCTTTGTCCCCAGCACCCGCCACCAGCATGACAAACGGACGAGAGTGCTCGTCTAATGCGTCCGGCCGAAATCCCCAGTCGGAGTGCAAGACGGAGGGCATGAGCTTGAAACCTTCCCAAGATTTGGCTACGCTCCGCACGACGTTCTCCGCAAACCTCCTTTCCGTCTCACCCTCTGCGATTCCCTCCCTGGCCCTCCACCGCGCAAACTCGTCCTTCTCCGCCGCATCCATCTTGTCGAAGAGAGACTCCTGCAGAAACTTTTCCGCATTCTCGACCGTGGACACCTTTCTCGCCATGCCAAACGTCACGAGGCTGGCGAACGCGCGGCGGAACGGGAGCCACTGGCTGATCGGCCCAGCTATGACATAGTTGCTCCACGTCATGTGCTTCGCATAGTCCTTGTGGTAGCGAAAGGGTGTGGACGCACCCATGAGCAGCACGCCGACGATGCACCGCCCGTACGGGAAATTGTCGTACGGTGCACCGTACAATATCTGCGCCGGGACCGTGCCGAACGACCCCCCGGCGACGTAGAGCTGGATGTCCTGCCCGCGCTCGGGGTAGAGGTGGTCGAGGAGGGCTGTCATGTCGCGCGTGAGGCAGTCGACGTAGGACGTGGACGGGGGAGGGGGGGAGGTGTTACCCCACGCAGGGAATGTGGGGCAGACGTAGTGGATGTTCTTGGACGCAAGGGTACGGAGACTCGGGACGTCTCTCCAATCGTGAAGGAGCCGTGGAGATACAGGAGGACGGCCGTGCTGGACGCATTTCCCGACGTGGCATATGCCAGCGTACGACCGCCTGGTAGCGCGAGCGTCTTCTCGTTGGTCATATCGTTTCGCAACTTCACAGGTCGCCGTGAGTTGCTCAATATTTGAAGTGGTTGCGGCGCGTAGTCATGCCAGTTTCGTTCGCTTCTGTGCCCGCAGCCGAAGATGGAGGACGTTGACACCTTGGACAGTCACTGACTCACTGCACAGTCTGTCAATCCTAATTCATCTATTCCGCACTATCCATTTACCATATCACGGCGGTTGATGCGATGCGGCGTATGTGGCGTTGTCAGTCAGTGGGTGTAGTGTGCTTATGGCAGTGTAAGTGTTACATTGTGAACTGCACAAATTAAAAATGGACTGCACAATGATGGGTTACTGTGGTATACTTGACAGGGTTGATCAGAGGAAATGGTTTCCTTTGTCCTGTATAAAGGGGGACCAAGCTGTCAGCCTTGCTGACTGTGATATTCTGTACAGCTCTGTACAGCACATGGGACTTTGCTGATGCACGGACGTCGCGCCACGGTGAACTGGGTCGGATTCACATTGACGGAGAGAGAGGAGGCGGACGCAGGCGACAGTGAGAAGAGAAACATGTGGAGGCCGACAGTCGCCAGACTCGGGTCACGCCGGCGCGCTCGCGCACGTGAGTCTCGGTCACGTGCGTGGATGCCGCATGACGCGAGACGCAATTGCCTCCGAGGCCTCGCTCTTCACATGCAACCCAAGCGTTGGCGACGCCCGCCTCGGACACCCTTTCCGACGTCTCTCATGGGAAGGAACTTGACCGCTCGAAATCTGCTGCGATGCCAAAGAACTCGGATCGCGGACACCATTGACACCGAATAAGACGGGATATGGGAGGGCGCCTAAGAACGTGGGTTTCTCCGTCCTGTAAACGCGTCGTCTCGGAACCAGCTCGGCTGACTGATTCGGGCGATAATCGTCAATGACTCATGGACCGTTCCAGACAGCTTTGATAACTATTGGCGCGCGTTGCTTCCAGCATCGTACCTACGACGGCACCTACGAGACCGAGTTCATCACCGCAATTTTCTGATGGTCCATCGCACGACAGATATCTACTGATCAACAAAGTGCACCAGATCGTGATGGGTATACAACGTCCGAAGTGTCCGGACTCCAGCGTTGTTAAATGAGTACCAGTTCAAGGACACGCAATGCCGTCCAAGTCCTCCATTCCGTGACCGTTTCACCGTTCAGTTGTCTATTTGCCGAATCGGCGCAGAGACAACGCATTTAGTTCTAGTCAGTACCAGTTTCCGATGCAACTCATGAATTCGAATTCATATGCTTATGAATGCTGATGCGGATCACGCGTCGACATTACGAGAAGACTGCAGGGTTACGAGGCCCCTCGGCAAGTAGTCAGAGCCGACTTTGAAACTATAGCTTGCTCAAGTATTTATAGGATGACTCGAGGCGTCGTCACTGTACTGCTCTTGCGCGCAGTATTGTAGACTTCAAACCCCTTGTTTCGTTGCAATACCATGACGCGTTCTGTTGCGCCCGTACTCGTGGTAAGTCTCTTTGACTGGTGGTACGATCGGTAAGCTGATATGGACCTTTCGTGGTTCACTAGGCTGGTGCTGGGCCATCCGGGCTCGTCGCTGCGCTCACACTGTTGCAGAACGACATCCCCGTTCGAATCATCACCAAGGAACTTGAATACCGACTCGGTCAGCGCGGCAGCGGTGTCTGGGTGAGCCCGATAGAATGATCCCATATTGTTACACGCTGATTGATAGGCTCGCATTTTGTTGTTTCAATAGCCCCGTACCTTTGAAGTATTTCACTTTCTCCGCGCTTTCGAGACCCATCAGAGCGCTAGACCAATACTCCCCATACGGGAATACAAGCCGGGCACGCTCGAGCCTCACAAGATCATCACGCTAGTCCCCCACAACGACCCAACTCCCTCGATTCCTTATGCAAGTGTACCTCGACTATCCGGTGACGATGACTAATGTTGTATGTTTTGTAGAATAACCCGATGTTCCTCGGTCAACCAACGCTAGAAGGTATTCTACGTTCTCACCTTGAAAAGTATGGTTGTTCCGTCGAGCTGGGAACGGAACTCCAATCGTTTGAAGATGATGGAGAGCGCGTACTCATAAAGTTGGTCAAGAGAAAGGACGAAGAAGAGATATCTGAAATATTCGAGGCTTCGTATCTTATCGGAGCGGATGGTGCCAAGAGTGTGTAAATGGACCAACATTTCGTTGCATGCGATGAACCATATTTTCTGCAAGGTGTTACTCGGAAGCAGCTTGGATTAACATTCCTCGGCGAAACCAGGCAAGACTTTGGCTGTGTCGTCGGAGATCTCTGCCTAGAAATTGAAGGGGTCGACAGAAGGGTACGCACGATTTCTTGTATCCAGCATGTTCAATTCATTGAAACTACATCCAGCACTGGCACTTATTCGGTAACCCATCGTCTGACTTGTGAGCATCGAATCCAATGTTTTCTGCCCTATATCTAATCTTCGGGTAGCTTCATGCTTCGTCCAACGGACGAAGTAGCTCCTGATGGTTTCCAGTTCCTGATGACTGTGAAGAAGTATGAACCGAAACAGCTGCTCGCTGACGAGAATTTGATGGTGAAATGCATGTCCGAACTGACGGGACACGAAATCAATATTCGAAAAGCCTTCGCTTTGTCGGAGTTCCGGTAAGCTATATCGCAAAGACAGAATCACGGATGTTACATGACTTGAGACAGGCCCAACATCAGGATGGTCGAGAAGTTTGGTAGTGGTCGAGTGTTTATTGCTGGGGGTGAGACAACCATGTATCTTTCTCCATCGCTCGTTAACATATACCTTCGTAGATGCAGCGCAGTATGTGGACCCAACTTTCTGTGCAGGCTTCGCCTAACCTTGCTTCTCAGCGTTCACAGTCCTACCGGGGGCCAAGGTCTCAACTCGTCTGTCCAAGATGCCGTATGTATTTCTGAGTAATTTACTCTCTATAGCTGATAGTATCATTCTAACAGCTCAACCTGGCCTGGAAACTCTCCCTAGTCTACAAGGGTCTATCCTCAGTCTCCCTCCTCGATTCTTACACCACAGAACGTGTCCCCGTCATAGCTGAAATGCTCAATATCACCACCGGGATCTTGAATAAGCTCCGTTCATCGTCAACGATCGAAAGCGCCATGGCGCGCGAAAAGAAGATGAACATGCTTGGCGTAAATTGTCGGTCGAGCCCCATCGTGTTGGACGAATTCACGCAAGCCGAACCCGTGAACGCGTATGGGTTGTTGGAGGAAGGGGTGTTGGTGGCGGGGGACAGGGCGCCGGATGCGACCGAGTTGGCGTTGGCTCAGACTACCAGTGGGCAAGAGACGGAGACGAGGCTGTTTGACGTATTCTGCCCGATCTATCACACGGTGCTCGTGTTCGCTCCGGATGCGGCGTCGTCAATGGACGTCCTCGAGGTGTTGAGGCGGTATCCTCGGGACGTCATTTGGCCCGTCATCGTCCTTCCTCAGGGTTCTGACGTGACGATTGGAGCGCAGGCGGACGTTGTCGCTGACCGCGGTGGACACGCTTACCGGGCGTACTTGGCGGTGAAGGGGGAGAAGAAGGTGGTCGTGGTGAGACCTGATGGCGTCGTAGGTGCCATGGTGTATGGCGCTGATGGGGTGGGGCAATACTTTGCCAAGATTCTTCTCTAGAACACCATTCCGTATCAATTTTTGTGCAAGAAGTGACTAGTGAATCAACTGTACACTTTTGCTAATAGGTGGTCACGTGCGCTGGTACAGTACATGTCCACTGAATCTGTGCTTGGCGTTGAGTTCTTGACTTCGTCAAATGTCCGCGTACGGTACAACGCGCAACCACGCTGGTTCAGCGTTCGCGACGTCGGCCTCTATTGCCCTCTTCCGACGTCTCTCATGGGAGGGGACGGTTCCGCTCGAAATTCGCGTTGATCCCAAAGAACTCCCCGCGAATTCTGATCGCGGACTCGAATGCTACTACATCCAAGCACCGAGGGTCAGCTACCTGCCTTTGCTCATGCCCGAACTACGAAGGTTCCTGATGGACGTCGTCTTTGACGAGGCAGCTGGCAAAATATTGAAGGAGGAGGATTGGTGGTTCGAGAGCGAAGAGGGCACTCTGCTCAAGTGGTACGTTTCATCCTTTTCACCCATCCTACGCATTCCTGTCGACGGGAGGTCTTGCTGTATTGGTTTTCCGCGCTGTGGTTGTGGACGGTAACTCTGATGCGTCCCGCGTTGTAGGCACTGGCCGATTGGTCTGATCTACGACAATCATATCATATCGGCTTCAATACGACCTAGCGCGCCTCCCTCTGGATCAGGGATGAACATACAGGTCTCGCCATTGAAACTGATCCTCCACCTCGCATCTCCGCCAACTGAAAAACTCCTCCTACCTCCCTCCGCCGAGTCCTGCAAACAAGCGTTCATGGGCCAATTGAAAGAAGCAGATTTCATTCGATGGGGCAACACGAAACGCATGACCGGCCTACGAAAGGCTGAACAAGACGGGATATGGGAGGGCATCAAAGAACGTGAGTCTCTCCCCTTGCCGGGGCCTTGTGCTCTAAAACGTGTCGTCTCGGAGCTAGCTTGGCTGACTGATTTGGGCGATGATCGTCGATGATAAATGGCATTGACTCGTTCCAGACAACTTTGATGACTATTGGCGCGTCGCTTCCAAGATCGTACCCACGACGGCACCTACGAGACCGAATTCACCACCACCCACTTCTGGTGCTTCGTCGCATGCGCGACCTGCATCCACTGATCAACAAAATGCGCCTGATCGCGACGGGGCATACAACGTCCGAAGTGTACCCGTTAGACTATATCTTCCCGACGGGCCGGTTATCCAAGACCTCGTACCGCCATCATTGGAGGATGGTACGCGTACCCAGTTTGGCTCTATACCTATCGTCGTTTTCTAATGAAAGAACGTTTCATTCCTGCACTTTTTTAATGAAATACCTAGGCTCTACACACACGCTGTCACGTTACCTATCATCGCATCTTCCGCTGCTATTCCCACTAGCACCCGGTTCTGATCTCGCGTACGCGTTGATTCAGGGAATCGTTTCGCCTCCAGAGACGGAGATGGGTTGGCTTGGGGCGTGTTTGGCAGGTGCGGACGGCTGGGTAAACATTTGTGTTGGCATTTCGCGGTAGAAGACACAGTTGGGAAAACATCACTGCTTTTCACTCGGATCTACGCGTGCCCAAGGTTCGCATCAGATGGCAGATACGCAAGTCAATGCTAGCCGTTTCTTACGTTCCTACGTTCTGACTTTCTGACTTTCTCTTCCTGTTTCCCTCTCTACTACCACGATTACCCTAGTCCACCGCTCTTCTCGTCTGGCTCCCATCTTTCCGTTGCGCGCATGTGTTTTCGAACTGTTTAATGAATGATCTGAGCGGATACGAGTTTACCCTGAGTTAATGGCATGTACGATCTTGAATCGGCGTTCGACGCCAGAACCTGTCTAGTAGTCTCGAACCAGACGTTTGGATCGCACCTTCGGAAACCTTAGGACGCGGCCTTCAGTGGGGTGTCCTAAAACGTCTGCCTGTCCAGGTCCCCGGGTGGGAGAAAATGCCTTCACCATGATCACATTGGAGCATCCGCAACATTTCTTGTCATAATGTCTGGGCGACTTTTTCCCGCCGATCCCGGGTGTCCGCCCTCGGAACACCGGAACGAGGAACCATGTGCCAAGACCCCGTTGTGACCCAGTCGCCTAGTGATATCATGATGCCGGCCTGCGTGGGATGTTACAGCGTCAACTTGAAGAGAGAAAAACTCTCGGTATTCCGAATTTGATGCTTTGACCAGGTACGTCACGTTCTCGAGAACTGAATATGCTTCTTTTCTTGGGTTATGGCGCCCGTGATTCCGTTGGTGCTTGGGAACGCCGGGATTGGCTGGGAGGATGACACCACATGGCATCCCCAGAAGCCCGAGTGGTCTTACCAATGTGACTCCCATCGATGATGTTGGTACGAAATTAGCCGTGACAGTCAGCGTGTTTCACCGCACGCCGCGCGAGCCCACCTCTCATGTCCGCGGGCCACCTCGTCGCGACGGGCGCGCGTCTTGAATTGAAGTTGACGAGATGAAAGATGAGACAGGGGCCGCGTTTGCTAACGCTCTCCCGACACCCGCCGGACAACCGCGCGTGGGATGCATCCGTGTCCCTGACGGTCCCTTCCGCGATACTCGGAAGGCGCTCCCATGTTTCTCTCGTGTTTGCGTTTACGGTTTAACGTTCCCGTCTCGACGACAGCTGAAAAGGGCATAGTACTCTACCACGCATGAGACCGGTTCTCTCACTTATCAGATTGTAAGGATCTGACGACCAACCGGCGAATACTGTAGATGGACGGATGGAAGATGGAGTGGTGAGAGTGAAGATGAGGGTAGGTAGACGCAGCACCCACCACCTTTGAAGCTCTGGTTCCCATTCTTCCAGAAATTGACACCCATCACTGATCTGAGGGAGTTACAATCGTCCTGGGCTGTGACGGGTCCTTGCCACGTTCCTGACGCCGTCGACTGGGACAGTGGCTACCGGATGTGATATTGACGTTGAACGCGTTGATCTGTTCCAAAAGCAGAATAAATGACGACCCCAGGCGCTGTGAAAAACGTGCCGGCTTCTAGGAAAATGCCCAGACAGATCCTGGAAAACGCAACACGCGTGTGCAGGGTCGTTTGTTCTTTTGCGATGAAGACGGAATGAGAAACACATGAATGAATATGGGATGCCCCGAGGAGGATGCTCAAGTATGCAGGGATGATGCGCAATGCCAGTGCTTCTAAAAGGTGATGCCTGAAATTAAACGAGCTTGAACCTGAATGATCCCGAGTTAACGACATGAATGACTGTGAATATAAAGGGCGTCTAGCTGAATAAGAGGTTGTGAAACTCGTGTGTGAGATGCAATCTTTATAGGGAATCCCGTTGAATGATGCATTCTCATGAATTGATTGTTGCAAAAGCCCTGGGATGAATCACACATCAATCTGCAAACCAGATCTCTGTTCACATACAATAAGATATGGTTCAACCAAGATATACCACTTACACATTGAATGGTGCAACGACGAGGTGCTTCTCTTCCTGTTCTTCGTTTGATTGGCACAAGAATTCACCCGAGTCGAATAAATCCAGGACTGTGGGTCCCACGTCCCCTTGAGACCGAAATCACAACGTGTTACATCTGATAATCAGTATACAGTGGTAAAGACATCATGATACCACGCACAACAATAGAAATACCGCTGTAGACTCGAATCAGATGTTCACCAGAAACGGATTGATAGAGTGTCGGCTGCCAAGACAACCAGATGTATTCCGAGGAGAAAACTGACAAGGAGAACCTACTAGTAGCGAACGCTGGGGCCCGCTTGGACCATATGACACACCGGTATCATAATTACAACCTGCAAAAAATTGAACCAATGCGACGTGTGGCATGTGTATAAGGCGAAAGAAAACCTCCGTTGCACATTACTTGGATTCGGCTGATGGACGCGGGACAGCCCATGCAGGTGAAAAGGTACAATCCGCGGGGGAAACATGATGTAGCCTGTCAACGTGACGAACGTCCGATAGTAACAGCCGTTCGACGTAGTGGATGGAAAAACCATCAAACTCAGGGGTAACCGGTAACTAACCTACCTTGTACAGTAGAACATCTCATAATGCATAGCGACAGGAGCCACAAAAGTTGTTGCATTTTTGCATTATTAGAATGTTTTGGCTGGGAGAGGACACAAGGGGCAGTTCCCCAACGCTATACATTATGAGATAGTCGTAGTACTATACATGCATCGTCCGTTGATAGAGAACGTGCATCATGTATTGTAACCTAGTGTGATTCATTGGACGCCATTGGCGATGGACAGAGAAACCTACCAATGTACTTGCACATCAAGTTGGCTCTAAGCGCAAGTACGAGTATGTTCTTGGCAGGGGCTCCGTCGTTGGGGTGTGTGGGAAAGGTACTATTAGCAACTACACTCAGTGCCGCCTCCAGATCTCAACCGAATCGCATTCGATCTCTTCCGATCTGTTTCTATGTAGTACCATTCAGCGTCAGGTAGAGTTTTACCGTCCGAGATTCAGGCCCACCAACCTTCCTTGTTCTTTTGTGCCTTCGAAGACGCGTTCGTGGTAAGTCGGCTGTGACACCCGCAATTCAAGCCCAGCTTTTCTAATCGGTTGCTACTTACCTATCGTCAGTTCACAGACTCAACGGGTTCTCCAAGCGAATGAGACTTCCACAATTTGGTCCAGGCAAGTTTAGTACATGGAGCACCGCAGTTCAGGAGAGCCCGGTCTTTCCGCTGGCACGATGGTGATGATTATCATGTGGTGGGTCGTGATCGCACCCTAAAATGATCTTGTCTTTTCTTCTTCCAACCACTGACCCGGCCATCAGCAGACGCGAACACGGCTGACTTTTGTTCCCACATGGCTCTGGCAGGTTGACCCACCCCCATAGCCGGCCCCATGACGTGGCAGTCGACCTTGATGGAAAAGGAGGGTCGGAGTCACCGGGTCTTCCTCCGAATCCATAGACAACAAAACGCCGTCGCTTCAAGCAATGTTTGATCATGCAAAATGATGCTCGTACGACTACGCCAGAAAATTTCCGGTCCGAGCTCCCTATGTACTCGGAGGT
>JBBPMW010000752.1:0-14563 GCA_038090535.1 Tylopilus alboater | reverse complement strand
AGGTCATAACGTATGAAATTGACCGGCTACTCCACCATATCCATGAATTGGATCATCTCAGGAGTCAAGAGAGTCACAGAATCTCCGAGAACATATGAATCATTCGGGATGAGCTATATGAGCTATCAGAATATGAACGCACCCACTTGGTTGAAACCGAGGAGGTCATAGAACCGCCAGAGCCTCCGGCTGCTGCCCGCAGGGGCCAGTCTGTAGGCGCCATGAGCGTCGTCTCCAAGCCCAAGGCCATCACAAAAACAGGGAGGCCATGATATTTCCAGCAGAAACTGGCAAACATGCATAAATAAGTTGGCATTGGATAGACAATTAAAATAGATCACAAGCCATTATCTTTCTGTCCTTAATGTGCCTGTTGTTTGACAAACAGATATCTAACTGCTGATTACTTGATCAGAATATTATAAAAATATGCCATAATTGTTTCTGGCAGGTAAGGTAATACAGGTAATGAGGGTGTTGGCATGTATTTGTCAGTGGCTATCTAGTATTATTATTTGACCACCATATCTGCACATTGGTCAATATCCATGCAACAATGTTATGTGTTAGACAATGTAGCTGGAAGACAGATGCAAAATGACATGATCATAATCAATGTGCCCTTATTATATTACTAGGCTGCCAGAGTTTACCTTCTCCCATAATTATTATAATACTTACAGCAATACTAGTCTGGCATCCAATAGATTACTTTGCTGGCTTCAAGATATATCTGATTATTCACTCTTCTTCAAGGTGGGTGGGTTGTCAGTCATGACACTATTGGCTGGGCCATCATATCTGTTTTCACACATGGCATAGCAAATCTTGGCAAGCTGACAGGGCAGCCCATTACTACTAGGCTATTGTATAGCACAAACAGGCCAAGTCACCAATAGTCCTCACAAGACAAGTAAATAATTTAAATTATTGTACAGAAATGGCACATCCACACCTAGCAACAGGTATACAGGAGATGTACATACCAAATGACTGCCCACTCAGTCCATCACTTGAAGGACTGAAACAGGAAGAATTATCAACCATGGCCCAGGAATGGTGCCTTGAATCTATCCTGTTGGAGGGTTCACAAACATCTACTGAACAAGAAACTCATTCGTCAGCCACAAGACGAATACTCAGGAGGGTGTCAGGTGTACCTCTTGGCAGGACATCATTGTCCAAGTTGAGCATCATGATTGCCCTCGGATAACTTGGTCCATGCATCCTGTAAAGCTGGTCGCCTCGGAGGAACCTGTTTGATACCTAGGTAAGGGGCGTGCATCAACATCCATTGCAATACCATAGGCACGACCTCTCGAAGACTCATGCATATTACATGAATCCATTTGCAAGGGGGTGGACCATGAGAATGTCCGCGATCGTGATCATCACACTTGTGGGAGGAAGACAAGGTTTAGATGGGCGTCGATGGGCTCCATTGAGCTGAATCGTGACACGTGAGGCTGGCATCTGTGGTTACCTGACCCGTATGGTGATTCTCAGGCACGCGACGCTGGAGCTGGGCCAAGACGGTCGACGTTGACATGAGGACAGGTGTTGTATAGGATGGCTTAAGGATGTATGTTGTGGCGGCATCTGATGCAGGATGGGTGGGAGTGTCATCGTCCCTGCGTACGCATGCAAGAAACGACCACTTCTCCAAGTGGAGCGTGCTTCCACTGAGATACTATCAAAAGCTTGTGTGGTCTTTGACTCGAGCGCTGAAACGTGTCCTAAGAAGAGTTCATCCCGACGAGGGTGAGCCTGGAGAACTGCAGGCTTACAGTAACCTGACTTACACTCCAAATTTCTATGCAGCATCCAAGGCCAGTATACCAGATGTGACCGGTGATACCACTTGGTTCAATTTCAGCACCACGCTCTTGATTCCAGGCTGTGACACTTGTGAGAATTGGACGGCGATGAGCCAGAACATACTTACCTATGGGATGAGGCGACCCATGACCAAATTTTCTCTCTCCAGGATCTAAGACCCTCTACTTAGTGAGTCAACATTTTCAAACCCCCTGAACGACAGCTCACCTGCAAAACTGGACTCGTCTGCTGTAATCAGAATCTCTGTGCCAACCCAATTGGAAGTTATACCTGATCTTTTAGTCAGAGGTACACAGGTTTCGATTCGTCTCTTACATTTCATCGAACAATTCCCAGCGTGCAGGGTGCATCTTTGTGCTCCAGGTGAGCTTTGTGGACGACGTCGGCGACCTATCTGGATGATCAGAACAGAATTTGCCCCAATCATGGAGTCGAGTCAACTTACCGATTCTTGGATATCCGGATGGTGATCAAAATACACTCTTATAAGAAACCACCCGGGCTTGATCAAGGAGTGAGGGGTAGTATCGGGAGATTCTTGAAAAGCACGAGTATGGGAGGCAGGAGACCTTGGCCCAAAAGAATAAAGATACGAGGATGGATGCAAATGGCAGTACAATGAGACAATGAATGGTAAAAGGGGAGAAGATAGGCGTCAATGATGAGCATCTGTGTGTTCATGCGAGGAAGTCGAACGGAGGGGAACAATGCATCGTAATGCGCAGCTCGACTCCCCCGAGGTTTCACGGGACGTCTGCGAGATGCTTCGTCCTCTATCTCGGGAGGAGCACGCTTGCCGAGTACGAGAAGTGGGTGGAGGGGAGGTCGGAGGCGGAGCACCGTACTTAGCGTCGATGACTTTCAGTGTCCCGTGGAAACTTACGCGCTCAGTTTCGGAGGGATGGGAATTACAACCCCTTTCACCAAGCTTGTACGTCCTGTTCGTGGTATACCATCAAGTTTGATTGCACACATACAAACATGTCACTACGCACCAATCGTCCAAGAATCCGCCTTCCCGTCGCATCCTACCTCGGCGCTCTCATGCAATTGACGCATCCACTCTGCCCAGCACCTCGCACGCCCAAGAGCACGGAGAATGAAACCCATTCCACCAGAGGCTCTGCGCCTTTGTCGATCCCGAACGCGCCCCGTTTAACGTTGTACCAAGGAGACAGGTTGCTCTAGGAGCAAAAGATGTTTACGGGGCGTTCACGAGGTGTCGAGGGCTTGGATGGGTGATGTGGGAGCGAGGTATATGCGGGTACAACGAGCTGCGCAGCCCCCGTTTGGAGAGGTTGGATAGGAACAGTCGGGGTTCCTCCTGGGCAACCAACGCTGTCGCACCACCCAACAACAAGGAAAAACAGTTAGAGGAAAGGAACGCGTGAACAGGGGGAAGCATACTCGTTGAAGATGGGCGGGGCATAATGGAAACAGGTGGTGACAGTGGCGAGAACGGTGACGAGGGTCAAGAAAGTGAGGACAGTGGCGACGAAGATCCTGTTCGAGTAGTTGCAGACCAAGGGAAGGAGTTGGATCAGGACATTTTGCTCGCGAAGGGTTATGATGTCTTATAGGTGGCTGGGGATGTGCGGTGGGATGGGATGGCGACGGAAGGGGATGGCGCTGGTGAGACTGCAATGTACCGCCACTGGGACAGGGTACGCGCGTTTTGGGACGTAGCTACAACTTGTCAGCGTTGAGTTATCTCTGAGAACTTGACGCTGTCACACTGTGGGCAAGAACGGAATTTGATTCAAGTTGCATGAGGGGAACAGCTGATCACAAAACGAATACAATGAACACGAAGAAAATTATCCTCGAAGGTTTTCCTAGTACTGGTAACTACCCTGCTTTGACTCGGAGTTCAAGGTTCTGAATCAGTTTGAAGTCAATGGTACTTACTAGTGAATACACCGTAGTACGGTGACGAACCTAATATTTATACCTTCTGAGCTCAACGTCGTCGGAGTCGCTCTCCCATTCATCCGAGTCCTCTGCATCTGCGTCGGCATCTGCTTCAAATGGAAGTTCGTCGTCAGATGAGCCGTCTGAGTCGTCCTCCGATCTGTTGGAGAGTCCATCGGAATCTACTGATCCTGCATCCTCATCTGCTTCGTCAGCTGCACCTGAGTCATCAACTTTCGAACCACTGCTATCCTCCGGATCGACAGTAGCTGGGATGCCGGGCTCATCCAAGTCATCGCACGGATGCCTCTGAGCATTGGTGTGGACATGGCCAACACCCAAACCCAGATAATACCGCATGACCATATCACGATCAGCGAACCTAAAGTATATGTTAACACCATACCAGGCCGTCGAGGTTGTTCAGCTTACCGATTGATGTAACAGGACTTCCAATCATCTCCATCTTTCGCATTTGTTGACATCGCGATACCATCCGAGTGGACTTTTCCATCCACAAAAGCCGGAATAAGATGGCTTGATCTCAGGACATCCGCAGGATCGATGAACCCAAAAGCATCGTGACGGGTCATCGGAACGGGTTTGACTTTGTCGAGGCGACAGCGCTCCCACCCCGCTGGTTGGTCCACCAGCTCAAACCAGCATACCCATAGAAATTCGAGGCGTCGGGCCAGGTAATCTTGAGATTCTGGCCCAGAAAAAATAACATTGGCATGGTAGATGCCAAGGACGCGAGCATAACAGAATGGATGGCCGTTAGCGGTGCCTACTGGTGCCAACATCATTATGTTGCGGCGATCAGTAGAAGGGTTGATTGCATCGGTCTCACGGCGGAGGTCGTAAGTAGTGTAGTTGATGCGGAGTAGTGGGTGCCGGAAAATTCGATTTCCTTTGAAAATCACTTGGGAAAGGAGGGTGTACGAGCTCTGGGTATCCGTGCACCGCAAAGCCACATGGCTTTGTCGGGGTTCTTCACCGCGCTCCAAATGGATCTCTTCCAGACGGGGTAAAAGGTGTAGCTTCAACTTTTGAATAAAATCCTGAAAAGTACTTTTCAGCGCACCGCCGAAGACAAACCGACCAACTCACCTTTGTAGCAGGATCCCCTGCATTACTTTGCACGAAGGAGGTGATATCGACAGGGAAATTCTGGGACTTCCCAATTACGTGGTGTATGGTAGGTTCGTTTGGGGTCGGATCTTGACTCCGCATAGCATAGCTCTGTGCACGAATACGGCGGATACGTGCTTGACGACGCTCGATGGCAGCTAATTGAGGTACGAATGCGGTGCCACTTGTTCTGGAGAAGCGATTTTTACTGGTGCGGTGTTCGAGTTCGCCCTAGCACCACGTGAGCATGTTATATGAGGGCACTCAGACCTCCAGTCTCGCAAACCGAAGTGGAATGAAAAAAAAACGTACTGGTTGTGTAGAATATGAATCGGTGGTTCCAAAAAGTCTTATCTGAGAGCCATAGTCCCCGAGAGCATGTAGCTTGTAGGTTCGAAGATTTAGCACTTTGGAGCGCCGATCGGCTGTCATCTCAGTCGCTCCGTGGTGCTGTGGAGTGCGACTACCAGGATTTTCACGGGCCTGCCGCCTTTTCCGAGACTCGGCTTCACGACGGAGCTCCCTAGTTGAGAAGGCGGGACATACATCTTCAACGAATTTGCGCAACAATGCTCCAAGGTACTTTGTGACCTTATCAAGTGCATCGAGGGTCTCATCGGTGTGCATTCGAAGCTTCGCCAGTCCGTGCCAATGCCCAAGCGTAAATAAGAGTGTCATTATTTCGCTGTCGTGAGGTTCAGGGAACAGGCCTGCGAAGACGGGGAGCGCGCACTGAAAATACAGAGCGGCATGATTAGGGAACCTCGAGACGCAAACAACGGCGGGCAGACCAACTTGTAATATGTCTTCGAAATCACGAGCAGCCATTTTCTTCATGTCCGAGACATTCCTCCTAAAACGTCTGATTGTACCGCGGCCGAAGGTAGGTACTTGTCGATAGCTAGAGAACACGGCTTGGCTCAACTGAATCCTACATGAAAATGGGCAACTTGGACTCACCGACGGTCAAGCTCAGCCAGCGCATTTCCCTTAAGACTGTCCAGGATGCGTAACAAATGGATAAATATTGCTTTCCAAACTCCAAGCTCGAACTCGTGTAACAAATCAATTACCAGGATCAAAAAGAAGTCGAAACCAGTGTGGGAAAGGCGCTCCGAAAACGCGTTCTACCAGATTCATGAGCTTTTCCCGTTCGGTGGCATTCTAGTTGCAGGGCACCCACCTTCACTGGTACCAGCGACTCCTCCTTCAGAAGACCTTCCACTTTAGGAGAGTCGACCACAAAGTATTGCTCATAGATAAGCTGACGAGCAGAAATTATTTTCTGCTGTCTTTCAGACGTATCCTTGCGAGCTAAGACATCTCGCTGAAGAATATCCCGCTCACTCGCAAGGTTGTGAATGCGATCCTTTGGTATAAGGCAGCGAGGGCATGGACACCGTCCCAAATTGCGTATGTTCGCTATCAGGACTCTAAACCGCAAGTTAGTTTTTTTCCATCAAACATATCACTTGGCGCCTACTTTTCCGGATAGTCCGCCGAGTACGTGAAAATTCTTGGGAACAGCCGCCGCATTATCCCATCATCACACATCAGCGGAATACCGTGTTCATATGCCTGAATGAAGTCATCATCTAACAGCTTGCACCATTGAGCATGGAAAAGCTCTCTGCGACAATGAGTGAAAAAGGACTCGCTGGGTAGCTTGTCCCCAGACATTTCGATGACGAAGTCTTTGAAAATATCCGGTAGCTATATGGTAGACCGAGGGTCAGATCCCGCCGGCAACTGACTGATAGTCACTAAACTACTCACCGTTTGGAAGTATGCGGCATGTGCACACAGGTTGGCAGACGGCCGACATCTCTCGTATTTTGTCTCATTTCCAAAGTAGACGTATAATGGCCACAATTTGGTCTCACCGAATGAAGTAAGCTGAGTTGCATCTGACCAAAACATCAACGCAACGACACGACGCGGTAAATCGCACCCTGGTTCAGGAGCCTGAGCCTGGAGTTGTCGGTGAGCTTCCAAGAAAGCCCTTGAGGTGTATAGCTCCCCGTGAACCTTAAACTCGCTGGCATTCTCTCGATCTGGAGGATGCCACAGTAACTGGTACGGCTCATAATGGAACACAGAGGCGCGTGGGGTACGATCCAAGACCTTTTCGCGGATGATCGAGACAAGTGATCGGTGGTAGAAGTGGGGGAGAGTGTAATCTTGTGGACCGGGGGACAGCGAACGGCGGGGAAATGGGACAGATATCGTAATGGGGGCGGATTTCCAACCAGCGTCTCCGTTCAACCACTCCGGCGGGGGTACACCATCCGACACCATTCGACCCAATTCCTTGTCAATTTTTGGCCATTTTACGCCTTGGATGTCTTCAGCTCGGAAATCCTTGTCCCCAATGATACCAAGAAGTTTCTTGAAGTCATCCTTGGACTTCCGAGAGCCCTGATTCCAATACCAATCGCCCAGACGCAGCGACGTTTCGTTGGGGTATGGGTAGAACGGGTTGGATTTATCGGATTCAGTACTGCTTCCTCCGTTTGGCTGGGCCCTTGGGTGGAGGTGATGGACCTTGTCGTACGCCGAAACCGAGTCTCCGCCGGAATGGTCTTCGGGGTCATGAGACGGTAGAGAATCACGGTCGTAGCATCGTAAGAGTCCAAAAGAGTTCGGTCGAGTCTTGTAGACCCCAGGCGGCTTTGAGATATCATTTGCTGGAAGCGGCGACGAGGAGAGCTGTTGTTGCGATGGGCGTATGGGAGGGAGCAAAGCCTCGGCGGGGGGCAGTGGCAAAGGTGGCTCAGGGAGCATGTCCCGAAATCGCCGGGGGAGACGCCGGTTTTCTCGACGGGACCTACGCAATGACAGCGGCAGGGAGTCATCCACTTCTGTGGAAGCAGTCGGGAATGATTGATCGTTGGAGCTGGACTCGGATGCACTCTAGAACGAGCAGTTATTGGATTTTTGGTCCTAAGTTGAGGATTAACAGAACTCACGTTCGTAGACCCGTCATTTGAACTGCCAGTGGCCAGGGATCGTGCGTCCGAGTCCACGCCACATGGCCTTGAGTCTGCAGCATGAGATTGTTGGTCCAGGCCTTCAAGCTCGAAGTCGCCACCCTGAAGGCGAGCTTTCTTCCGGCGGTAAGATTCTTTGGCCGCCTCGAGCGCATTTGAGAGGCGTTTCTTCCCTCTTGGACATGTGTGCTGGTGTCTCGTAAAGCCCCCAGCATCGTCGTAAGAACGGCCACACGCACATGTTCGGGAGAACACGGCACTGAAGTGACCTATCATACTGAATCACAGTCACGAACCGCAATGGATCCCGACTGATGGCATAGGCTGGCCAACTTGAACCTGAGCTCGAAGCTTGAGGGACCAGCTTCAAATAGCATTTCCAGTTTACGTTCACTCCGAGTCGACGAGCCCGTCACGTAACACTGCTTTCGCCTCGCGCCGCCAGCGTTTACTTTTTAGGGTCGGCGTCGCCAACAGGACCCAAGTTGCTGGCCAGTGAAGGTGCTTTCGTGGATTGTCAACAAAGGGCAAGGGCGGGGGAGGGCGTGACAACACAGGCGAAATAGAGTGCCCACATTTTCCTGTACGCATCATGTCAATGGTGACGCGGTGACGCAAGGGACGGTACCCTTTGGCTCGCACCTCCCGACTCTTCGCGTGTATCCTAGGTCTTGCATTCTCAGTCTAGCATTTCCCAAGCTGAACAAATGAAAACTATGGTGTACGTAGCCAGAGTTTCTGAGTCAGCCTTGTACGGTGACGAACTGTCACTAACGATGACAATTCTGACTGCTCAAGAGCGGGGAGGCAGGCCATCAATATGAGAAGTCATAGCTATGAAGTGCATCGTGCGAAGTATGCGAAGGAGAATCACTAGTCGTACAAGTGGAACTGGCTGCAAACGAGTTGGAAGCGAACAAAATGTAATGCTACTTATATAGGCCGGTTATGAGTACATATGTACATAAGAACTTGTTACGAACGACAATCCGCAGAGACTGATCCTGTTGCTCATCATCAGATAACGTTATCTCCATTGTTAAGAGCACCTGAAATGAGATCACCTGAAGGGGAGCCGGGAGCGAAGGCCTCCTCGAGAATTCCATAATCAGGGGATGCAGAGCGAGGGGATGCAGAGCGAGGGGGTTCAGATGAACCAGTGCGCGATCCGACTTCTTCTTCGAGAGAGTAGAGCTGAACGTCCGCAGTTGCCATGGATTGCATATCTTCGTTGTATGATTCGTGTCGGAATTGCATGAGTGTTTGCAAAGTAGGATCTACATCTTCGGAGAATTCCTGCCTGTGAACATGGTGCATACAGGCGAGGTAATTTGAGTAGTGTCGAGCCTCTTTCAACTCCCACGCAGAGGCCAAAGCGCGGAAGCGCCTGGTCTCCCTGCTTGCATGCTTCATCAGAACGGCCTCTTCAAGGGCCTTATCTGGCAATCGTTTCAGGCCTGCGGCGAGGAGAGGCTGACCCTGCGGCAATGTTACTTCCATTAACGACAAAGATACTCGTGAAATACCTTCTTAACATCATTGAGAGATAAATCGGAGTCTCCTCCGGGCCTGAGGGCTTTCTCAGTGAAACGTAGCTCTAGGGAACCCGCCAAGAGAGCCCCAGGTCGACGATAAGGGGACCGCGCTCTCAATGAAGGACTGCGCAGTCTGGAACCACCCTCCTTCGATCGTTGTTTATGCTCAGGACCATCGGAGGCAACAGAAACAGTGAGAGTACTAGGAGAAGAAGGGGGATGGGGAGGGGAGGGGGGAAGGCCCAGGGAGAAAGGGAGGGGGGAGCCTGAGACTGACTCTTTAGAAAGACAGGGTAAAGGGTCTGCAAAATGGTCATTTGCGTCAATTCCGCTACCGTGGTAGAGGGCGGGGAGTGGGGCCGTCCGAATCATACGAAGATAATTGTCCTTCAGAACTTCAAAGTGTGTGTGGTGCTCTCGAAGGTGTTCGACCACTGCATGCGAGCGGTACAGATGGGAAAAACGCGTGGGAACACTCCTTGCGATGGAGCTTGAAAGCAGTCCATTCAGGGAGCGCTGAGTCAGCCGTGACTGGGCTTCAGTCGGTGACTCAACTTTACTTAGGTTGTCACGCCCGCCCTTTGCCCATGTGCTCCAGTGCAGTCGGTCTACTGGTAATCAAATAAGTTATCGGTAGCGGCGCGCGGAGGCGCCAAAGTCCCCGACTCCATCTCGTATATACATAGACACACAAACATTAACGACACACAAACGGGTGATGGGGTTCTTGCAGACATCAGCTTGACGAACATTAGACATACAGGGGTAAAGAAAACTGTGATATTTCTGTCGTCAAACGAGACAGAATTGATGAATTCAACACGAGATCGAATACATGAAATGGAGCGGGTCTTCAGAGGTTTTCTTCAACGAAGAATAGAAGTTTTCAGGGAAATCGAAACATGTAGCATTTTGGAGAGAAAAATATATGGGATCATAATAAAAAGCATAATCGCAAGTGTCATGTGGACCATTCGCACGGAGTAACTGAGACTCGTCAAGGAGACAGGGTACAATGCAAGGAAATTTTATCAACGAACCTGACAAGATTCTTTTTGAAGGAAAATATGAAACGGGAACAGGAGCAAGATCGGGATTCGGATGAACGTACGCAGCACTTAGGAGGAGGGAGACACACTGCGAGCGAAGATGATATGGATGCATGTACCCAGAAAGGTAAGAGTTCATAGCAAGCGCAGCGAGTAGGACCTCGAAAGGGCAGGCCGTCGACGAGAGCGCAAAAAGGCAAAAGACGACGAAGGGCGTAAACTGCGGCAAGAGGCCAAGGAGTGCGTCGCAGCCTGGCTAGGAGAGATTGACATTTTTGCGCCACCCGTTATGGGCGATCTGGCTTCTTTTATATCGCCCACTGCGTCGCATTTTGTGCCCATTAGAGAGTGCATCGTTTGCTCCTGCACCGGCGGAGATGATGGACAAGGAAGCAGAAGAGCGCCGCCGTGGAGACATCACGGCAGACAAAGATGTGTCGGTGCAGTCGGGTCTACTGGTAATCAAAACAATGAAGTACCTAGTTGGATAGTCGCACCAAATGAATGGCATTCAGGTTCAAAATGAATTCCTGGACCCGCAAGGGCCGTTACGCTCGATCGATTACCCGATATGGTAAGTCATGGCTCACAGCAGACAAAAAAGAACAACACCAGAGGTTTGGCATGGGGGCGGCGATGTCAGGATGTGCACATGCGGATCCTGGTCAGACTGATGCTAGCCGTAAATATTCTGTGGAAACCAGACGGGGAATTTGCGGACTCACACGGGCAAATAAAATGGAAAGTGCCGTGGTACGGCACATCTATAGGTCACTATGCGATCACTACGGATGATGTTCAACCGCAGCCGCAATCACAGCCGCCGAACTCATCCTTGCGCACACGTTTTCGTGACCCTAACTAATTCGTTGGTGAGTTATGCATCCAAATGGGGGGTAGGGACCCACCAAACAACACAACCGACTAAAGAAAACGAACATATCCTCAAGGAATCCTCTGACGCGTTCAACCTGTTGTCCGCATGGCTATCCAACCACAAATTCTGCTCACCCTGTCGTGGCACGCGTGCCAAAGCTGAACGACCAATCTGGCTCGGTCAAATCAAATGACTGTCCCCACGATTGTCAGCGCAACCGCTCAAAAGGCCAACGACGCGGCCTGCGTCGGGAACTAGAGGGCACAAGCATGTTAGTGAGTGAGTGCATGAAGCTAGCGAGCCCTGGGGGCACCACAAGTCAGAGAGGCAGCGACTTACATTCCAAGTCGCTCCAACGCCATTTGACAACATCCAACACGAGCGCCTCGTCTCGTGACTCGTCCTGCTCCTCGCCCTTGTCAACACCGCCTTGCCTGATCCGGACGGATTGGTCGTTGCCGCGTGTTTGCACCCTTGACCCACGCGCAACGTCACGTGAGTATCCCAGAGTCCAGGCTCATTGAACGAGGCCACCTCAGAGAGGAATGAGAACGCCATTTCTCATTCCTCTCTGCCTCAACTCCATCGTGACGAACATGCCTCCACGACCTCGAGGCACGAAGCCCTCAAGCCGAGCTCCGGTAAGATTTTGTTCCTATGCATTCACTTTTCACTCGCTGACCATCTTTCCCCGCCGGTAGCGCTCCAATGCAGCGCGAGGGCCGAGCGACTCCTCCGAGGTGCACCAAGCCATCACGCGCCCGCTTCAAAACCGTACACATCCGTATCTACGACCATCGGACCTGGTCTCTGACCTTGATTATAACACCGATCTCAGCGCCCCTCCCGTGGCGTTACCCTCCGAGGATCCAATCTCGCCTACCTATTATTCGTACGCCCACGATGCCAGTGCCAATCCCTCCAATGCGCCACCAGATTCAAGTTACTCCCACGATTTCCAGCTTCCCCCTATTCCCACTCATGACCCTGACACCAGCGTTCCTGCGCATGATTACCAATCCATTTACAATGCCAGCGCAGGCCCTGCAGCATTTCCCACCAACTTCGACAACTTCCCCCCAGCTGGATATTATTATCAACCCACCATCTATTCTCACGACAATGCTCACGACGCCAACACCAGCGCTTTCACCTCTTTTGGCCCCGCTTTCGAACCTTCAATTGAAAACTTGATATACGAAGATCGCCAACCCCGAACACTCTGGCACAACACGCCACAGACAGTCGACTTTAACCCCGGTCCTTCGACACCAAACGATTACATTTCTCACCGCCTAACTCTAAGCTTACCCCTACAAGTAAGTCGTTAGCTATTCAACAATCAATCGATTGATGATAATAAATAATACCTTAGCCGGCAGCACGAGGCACACCTGTCCCTGGCGCACCCGTCCCTGGCGCACCCATCCCTACCGCATCAACCTCTGCCCAACAATCCACTGACGTTGCGCCCAACCCAGAGCCCCCCTCCATAGACAAAGAAGCATTGAAATCCGAATGCAACGACATTGCCTTGAGATATTTCTGTGGTGAACGACCTCTACGGGATCAAGACGCCGACAAAACCTGGCTGAGCGGCGTCATCAATAGTATGGCCGAGCGTCATGGTGGGTTGAACAAAGGTAGGTCATAATTACCTGTATTTTAATGCTCGTAACTAGCTAATCGGATTTAGATGGGTGGAAGAAGTCGAACAAATCTATGTTAGAGGCAACAGTGAAGCATACGTTACACGACGTTACATACATCTTCAGACGAATCGCTAGCGTTCTCATCCACTGCAAGTTCGACTTGTCAGCGCCTATCGAATCTCGTGTCGATCTGGTGACCTTCTGGACCCCGATGGTAAACCACCTCCTGCAAGAATGGCGCTATACGGACGATGAACGCTTCGAGGTATGTTACCAAGTACTTTACAACTGGTCTACTATTTACAACTTCAGTCCGATGTCTCTGTTCGGGTGCCTTTTGGGCACCCTGCAGTTGTCACCATGATGTTGCTGGCTGTGTGGTACCAACCCACGAGGAAGCGGCCACTCTTTCGCTATTTGTCCGAAGGTAGTGCCAGCCTGGATAAGTTGATTGCATACTGTGCGACAATCCTCCGCTGGGCACTAACTAATCTCAAACAAGGCCGAAGCATGACCTTCGAGGCAGATACTTTTAGTGCGACCTATAATGGTGCGCTTGCACGCATCTCGCAACTGCGTACTGGTGGGGCCGGGGGCGTTGAAAGTGTACAATTTTTACAGATGGTTGACCATTTGCGAGCTCGTGGCGCGGAGCTTGCCGCATCTCTGTCGTAGTTTTTCTGAATATGATGTTTGCTTTCCAACTCACTGTCGATCGTTTACTAGTCTAGCGTCACAACATAATAAATAAGAGAATGCGACACGCCTGCGCCGTCAGCGGATAGCACCTCAAGGATATATATAATCTGCTGTATCTCACGACATATGATATACCTGTGACCCCCATTCAATACTACATACGATCTACAATAACGACAGGAAAAGTGATGATGCGAGACACTGCTATGACTGTGAGAATGATGCTTAGAAAGTGTTGTTGGGGCTGGGGTACGGTTCAAAAGACGGAGAATGTTCTTGGTAAAACTGCGAGAATGACACTCGGGAAACGTGCTGGATTGCAACTGGAGCATGGCGGAAAGTAACGGAGAACGTTCTTATGGAAACCCGGACGGTCGTGCTGATTCCGGATCACGACATTCGTCCTCCGACATTCGGCACGAAGATTAGGAAATTGGATCACTTGTATTGATGACGACCCTCGGTCACCATTTCGGCCGATGCGCTGTATGTACTGAGGTTTCATGTACCATACACGTAGGACAAAGTACCAAAAAATTTGAGTTATTGACCAAGACAACTACAAGGAGGGACTGTTATTTACATATTGTCGGACAAAAGCTCGTAGTCATAAGTGGTCTCATTGTCCGAGCCAGAAAATGTGTCCAGGAGTGCCACCGCTTCGTCCATCTCAGTGTCGTCTTGATTGGCTGGGTCTGTAGACTTGAGCAACTTGGGTGCGAACTTACGAAGACTCATGCCATTTGCCACACCGCCCATATATCCGTCTTGGAAGCTCTCATGTACCCGCAAAACGATCAAACGAAACCCTGAGCATCGAGCTCAAGGGGGAGTGGAGATGTCGTGCGAGCTGCGACGTCGAGCATATCAGCAGCGATGC
>JBBPMW010000751.1:0-14567 GCA_038090535.1 Tylopilus alboater | reverse complement strand
GTTACTTTGACGTAGATTATCAAGCCTTGTTCAAGGTGATCTCATCGACGACTGTCGAGTCGATCGAGCTGTGTCTTGGTAGACAAGTAAATACGGTGTACATGTTACATGTCCTTCTTTCCTACGACTCAGGCAATGAGAAATTAAAGGGAGTTGCGGCGGGTGTGGGTATTCCTCTTACTATTACTCTCGGTTAGACGGTAGCTTACAGTCCCTAGCTAGGTAAGATAATTGGCATTGCCACTCTTAGGAGTGTTCAACTCGTTCAGTGACGACATGTCCTTCATAGGACCACACGTTCCGGAGCATCTTCTCCCCGTACCTGCTACTACAGAAAACGCTGCTGCGGAATCGGACGAGGACGACTATACACCTGCGCTTCCCCCCGAACTCGCAGCTGCCCGTAAAGCCGCCGCACCATCATCAGAGCCCAACCCAGGGCCATCGACACGCCGTTCGCCATCCCCACCACCACCACCGAAACGCGTGATCGGCCCCGCATTCCCCAGCGCACGGCCCACCCACGGTATTGATGAAGACTCGGACTCGGACTCGGACGCCGACGTCGGGCCACGACCTCTACCCGCACACGCCCTCGGAACGAGGCCCTCGGAGAAATCCGGCGTAGAAGAATTCCTGGAACGCGAGGCCCGCCGACGCAAGGCCATCGAAGAGGCCAAACAACCCAAGAAACTCGTCCGGGAAGAATGGATGCTCGTCCCGCCGAAAGCAGGGGATCTCCTCGGTTGTGCGTGTCTTTCCCTCGTTGCTTCTTCTTCCTTTTGTTCGTTGTGTTGCTCAAATGCGTTTCGTGCGCGACCGATCGTAGCGCTCGACCCGACCAAGTTGAAGCCGCGGCAGTTTGGGCGCGGTACGGCCCCTGCGAGAGATTCGGACACGTCGCTCTGGACGGAGACGCCTGCTGAGCGGCAACAACGGCTTGCGGACGAGGTTTCGGGCCGGAAACGAAGAGCGGCGAACGCGGAGCCAGTAGAAGACGAGGAGGAAGCAAGGAAGCGACGGCGAAGAGACGCCGAGATACGCAAGGGCGTGGAGCAGCACACGGTCAGTCACGCTACTTTACGTCCATCATGGCCGCCGTTCGCTCAGACTCCCCGTGCGAACAGCGCAAAGCGCGCGGACCTGCCCTTGTCGATGCACACATGGACCGCGAAGCTCAAAAGAAAAAAGACCCGGACGAGCCACCGCCCGCCATCTGGGATCATTCACGGGACATGTCGCTTGGCGGACGTCTCATGGATGACAAACAGCGGCAGAAGCTGTTGCACGATGCCAAGGGCCTTGGAGATCGCTTTGGGACGGGGAAAAATGGGGGCTTTCTGTAAAATGTCTCATTACTCAACAATCTGCCGCTTGTCACGGTGCCTCCGTGTGCGCCCGCAGTCTATACGAACGATACCAACTGTCGTATTAGGTCAGCTACTGGAGACTACCGCGGTCCGACCAATTGCTAGATCTATATGCTGTGCGACTTGGTGTCGAGTTCGGACCGCGCACAGTGGGTATTTTTGACGTAGTGCAATACGACCGAAAGACTACTATTAGAACGATCAAAAACCCGCATACCACGGAATGGCAGACTGGCATATGGCATGGCGAGTTTCACTTCCAGACGACTGAGATTGGAAAGTGGCCTTTTTGCCAGCGCATCCAGACCGGTAATCCCCCGTCATCGATACGCCTCAAACGAGGTCGCACAATATCGGTGATCGGACGTGGTGATGGAACACACGTCGACGAATTTCAACGAACGACGCTGTAGCAATCAAACAGAGGGTATCCTGCACCCTCTAACCTTCGTTACTAATCGTTAGTTGTCAAGGGAAGCGGGACGGCCTCCTTACATGTACGACTGGACCCACAGGGCGCGTACGCCGCACACGGTTGATTATTCATGATGCATCAGCCGAACCTTGTAACAGAGCGATAATTGGCATTTTTTTAGAAGTACTGTAAAGAAAACCTGTCAGCCCCTGGATGGAACCGTTGTCAGATTTGAAATGTTACGAATCAAGGCTACTAGCATGACCGTGAGTGGTGACAGCGACAGGTTTCTGGTTCAAATTCTCTGTCGGATGGTTCGGTTTCGAAGGAGCTAAAGAGTGCAGTGGAATGGTCAGTTCTCTTCGTACGCGACGACGTTGGTGCCGACAGGGGTGATGTGTAAGATGTAGAACAGAAAGACTTGGCGGGCGTGCATCAAATAGACCGCGGCGATGATGGTCCTCCGGTCGATTCAACTGTGGCTTTCCTTAGTAGTGTTTACTACGCGTAAGCCGCTGGCTTCCCAGATAATCCGAGTAAGGTCATCTGTTCATCCGTATAATTTTCACGTTAATAGACGAAATATCGCATCAAAAATTATTGAACAGAGTAGTCACTTCAGAATTAAATTTCGAAGCCCGGAAACATGGTGGCCCAACAGGATGACATACACTGTATCACATATCTTCGCGCATAGAGTGCACTGACCCGTACGTGAGATAGGAACGCCACTCGGGAGTTGGTGCAGCTAAGTTTCCGCGCGATACGCTCCTAGATCCGTCCCGGCGGGATGAGCGCCTCGCCAGCCGACGCGGAATTCCAGCCTCAAGGCAATGGCTCGCGACTGCTCGAGAGTTTGTTCAAATGGATGTATACATCCGTCCCAAACCCGTCCATCGGGATAAGCCGCAGATCGCCGCCAAAGTATCTCGCGTACTATATGGTATACACACCCGGGAAGAAGGGTGAGAGTTAGTGCGGAAGAGAACAGAGAGTGGAGATGGAGAGGCGACGAACCAATCGAGAGAGTGGGAGACCGTACCCGAAACCTGCCATCGGCGCGTGGAAGTCGCTCGCGTGAAAGTCTTGGTCGATGCTCTGGCCCGCCATAGTGGTGTACATATATGTCCAAATGAGCGGGATGGCACTCCTCGGAATGCCACCCCCCTCGTCTGAGATCTTGATCGTGATATCTTCACGCCCCTCGACCACAATGACTTTGATAGGAGGATATCCACGGGAACCATTCCTTTCGTTGGGAGATTCTTTGGTAACACGCTCTTCGTAGTCAGCGCCGAATCTCTCCACCACGGCTCTCAACGAATTCTTCAGTAACTCGAAAACGATATGCGATAGGTGTCCGGGGACGTATGGGAATGTCAGATCGGCGGGACAGATGAGTTGAACAGGCGGTCCGCGGAACATTGCGTAGTGTTCTTCACAGACAAATCGAGCGTTCTCAATGGCTTCTTGGAGGATATCGTGCACATTCTGCCATGTGTAGGGTTGAGACGTGAAACAAGGGGCCGGGAAAAATAGGAACGCACGGCTTGTGTGCAGATAATACCTACATAATCCTTGTGTGGCTGTTGGGTATTCAGGGCCACATCTTGATGCAAATCAACATCCACAAAACATGGAGGAAGGAGTCACTCACGTTGTCCGATCAAGAACCGTATTCCGATTCGCGACATATAGAACCTATCCAACCATGCCTGCACATCATCTCCACCGTAACCATACCCAGACAGCCCTAGTCCCATACCAGGCTTAATTCCCTTTGCACGCTGCCATTCCAAGACCCCCTGCGCGACAGTGGTGACCGTCGGGTCATGTCTGTGCTTGATAGCTTCCAGAGTCTTGGTGAATCTGGCATTATAATCGTGCACCTCAGGTGGATAAACATGAGACGGGGTTTGCGCATAGTAGCTGCAGGCGTGATAAATATGACGAACAAGAATCTCATACAGAAACATAGACCAACCTTCGTTCGGTAGGAACACGTAGCTTCACGCTTCCATTTCGGAGTCCACAGGCTGTCCCATTGTCTCCAAGCGACCCCCCTGTCTTGCCCACGTAGATCTCTTCACCATACGATGTACCACTCGCAGCCCCGTGCCCATCAAGGTAAGATGTGATCAGGGAAGGATTGGGAACACTCTCAAGAAGGTGGGTGTTCCTATCTTCCTTCTCTGAGCGGGAAAACAGTGATTGACGTGCAGCAGGAGACAGAGAGAGGGGCGGAAAATTGATCAATTCCTGAAAAGTGCGCCTCTGGTTTTAGCAACGAATTCATCATAAATGATGAGACGACGGCCCGAGAATTTTGCATGCATGGAGCATTTATGGGCGGGCGTGTTTTTTACAACCCACCTCGAAGCTCTGTGCATACCAGTTCTTTACTTTTCGTATGGACGGCATCTCGCTCAAGTTGTGCGGGAGTTCATCTAACTCTTCGACACGGTGCGCGAGACGGACTGGGAGTTCACCTGGGTATATAAACGGTCACGTGACAGGTAGGATTGACCGTATGTTGAATGGCGGATTGAACGAGGAATCTCGTGAATAACTCACCGGCTAAAAACTGGCTGGCTTTTAGAAGCGTGCCTTGACTGGGATGTTGCCCAAAGAGGACCATTTGTTGGAGGGAGACTGAAATATGGAAGTTCCGTCAGCACAAGCAATGGAAGCAGGAAGGACGTGGATAGCACGTCCAGAAAACGTGAAAGGAGTCTGGATCTAATCTGCATAGCTGTAGCAATAACCATCGATTCAAGGAGAATCGTAGGCCTTAGCAAATGTCACCATGCTCGAATGTTAGCATACCCAATGGTCCAAGGTCCGCGGGACACGAGCAAAGGACAGCTCGGGAGCGACGCATGCTCTGCAACATGGATCGCGTTTCACGACAGGGATGCATTCCGATCCCAGCGAGTGCATTGCAGACAAGGATGGTAAAGAGGGAAAAGACGACTAACCTCCTGTCTGAGGAAAGGATACGAAATGATGTATTTTGTCCCACAGCGCGGGCGAGATGCGAAACGCGGCGCTCATGATAACTAGGATGTTCGAGTGCTGATGATTTGAGGCTGAGCGTGAGGCCTAATTATCCCAAATGAGGCTATAGAAAGATCGTGGACGGCGTAACATGCGTCTGTAAATCGTGGAGGGGTGGGTCGTGCAACGAGAGGAGTGAGTCAGTGTTGTGGCATGAATGTAAGACAAGGTTGCGGACTGGCGTAAAGCGTCAAGATCAATATGATTCACGAAATCACGTGAGAACGTGTCCGCTATTCCATCCGGTGTATCGACGTTTTGCATCAACATATGGCAGGCCCAATCGTCTCTGGCCCAGCTCGTGTAGCTTTGCAGTCACTCGACGAGGACGAAATAACCTTCTTGCAGAGCCTTCCAAAGGCTGAGCTACACGCTCATCTTCACGGGTCCATCCCCCTCCGGACTCTACGGCGCCTCGCGACCAACTTTAGTCCGTCACCAGACGTCGAGGCGGGCGTCGCAGCCACCATCGCGCGACTCCAGTCCGATGTTATTCTCACCGAGATCTCAGATTTCTTCCTGCTCTTCCCTGCCATCTACGCCCTCATAGCCACGCCCGCCGCACTGGCCGAGGCCACACGAGACGTCCTCGAAGCTTTCCTTGTCGAACAACCCCCTCCCTCTGGGTTTTCTTTCCAGCCTGCACCAGAATGCAGTTACCTTGAGCTCCGCTCGACCCCTCGAAAGACGTCCTATATGAGCAGGGAGCAGTACCTCCTCACCGTACTCCAGGAAATCCGCGCTTTCCCCGGTCGTGCCGCGCTCATCGTATCAGTGGATCGACGAATGTCTGAATCAGACGTCGAGGAATGCGTTGACCTCGCCATCAAACTGCATGAACAGGGAGAGCCAGTCGTCGGGCTCGATCTCTGCGGCAATCCTCTCGAGGGTGCCGTGGATAAATTCGAGAAGCACTTTGAACGCGCGCGAGAGGCCGGACTCTGTTTGACCGTCCACATCGCAGAAACGAAACTCAATGGGCACTCCATCGAGTCGTTCGTCCTCCTCTCCTGGCACCCCGATAGATTAGGTCATGCGACTTACCTCGAAGAGCCACAGAGAGAGATATTCTTGGCCGATATACCACCGCCAGACATCGAAATTCCTCAGATACCTCCTCCAAACGGCCAAGTGCCTGATCCGGTACCCCATCATCATAGGATTTTCTACGCTTTGTGGAGGAAGCACGTACTTTTACTTTCCCGGAGGTACCAGGAAGCGGGCTTTCACACCGATTCCCAAGATGATACTGAGGAACGCGCGGCACGTGAAGTTGTAAGAGAGATACGGGCTCTCAGGGAATTAGCGGGCAAGCAGTACAAACCGTGCATCGAGATATGTCTCAGTTCAAACGTGCTGTGAGTCGGAGTTACCTTTCTAGTGATACCACACCCGAGCCTCCCTTCCAGGACCAAAACCGTCGCACGATTAGAAGAACACCATATGAGACACTACCTCGCAAATAACCACCCGATCGCGATATGTGTATGTACATTGTCCTGTGATCTTTCATCGGAGTTCAACGCTTTTGCAGACGGACGATATCCTTCCCTTCAGGACAACTCTACTTGGGGAATATGCACTTCTTCTGGCTAAGCCTCCACATGGATTAGGCCTTAGTCGCAACGAAGTTCGGAAAATTGCGGAAATGGGCATGAATGCTTGCTTCATGAAGGTATAGCCCACGGGCTGAACATGCTAGCACCCACAGTGATACCCTTGAGGATGTATGATTGTTTTTGATAGACACGTACGAAGTAGTTTTGGACCAAGAGTAGGAAACCGCTCGTCCAAGCTCGCTGAAAGATATTCCGGGTCATGAACTCATTGCCCAAGGTAAATGTGACGATGAAGCAGTTTTACTGGATGATAACTAGCCCTAGTCAACCTCGAGTCGAGAAAATCGCCCGGTTCATGCAATAAGTAATGTTCCTTATATGCCACGTCCACCCGTAACTTCGAGAGTGTGACCGCTCACATACGATGCCAGTGGCGACGCAAGGCTAGAATTACCCAACTCAGCACCCATCGTGTTCGGACGCCGTCGATTCAGGACACTCACAAAAGCATCGCCGCAGCAGCTTCGTCCGCCGAAGCCCCTCTGCGGAGGGGAATATCCGCATATGCACTGACGCTCTCCGCCACACGCGCCTGTGTAGCGGGAATACCAAGCGCGACCTTCTTTCCCTCGATCTCGATCGTCGCCCCGTCTTCCTTGGACGCTGTCAACCTACGTTCGTTCAGCGCGCACGCTCTCGGGAATCGTATCGGAGAAAAAGGTACCTAGTGTGGACAAGGCCGTACGCGACGGTGTTGGCGCGTACGCCAAAGGGACCCCACTCTTTTGCGATCGTCTTGGTGAATCCGACCACTGCAGACTTGGCGGCGGCGTAGTTGGCCTGGCCGACATTTCCGTGGAGACCAGTGGTTGAGGAAACGCTGATGACGGAACGATTTGCCGGCGTTCCGCTCTGCTAAACCACGGGAAATATCGGGTTCACCCTGTGATGCTTGTCGAATCGCTAAAGACGGCTCACCTTGACCCGGAAATACGGGGCGGCTGCTCTTACGAGGCGGAAAGGAGCACGGACATGAATCTTCATGATAACGTCGAAAGCGTCGTCCGGCATGGTGTGAAGCATCTTGTCATACGTGAAACCAGCTACACGGAAATCGTGATCGTCATGAGAATCTGCCTTTGCGCATCCGAGACCTTGTCGTACCGTTGTTGACGATGTGATTTATTTGACCGAAAGCTCTGGCGAAAGACAGCCATGAAACACCCCAGCGAGTGTATCGTGACGAGATAGACTCACTTGACTGTAGCCTCCACGATCTTCTGGGGGAAATCGTCTGCACCGACGTCCCCTGCAACAACGATCGCTTCACCCCCCGCAACTTTGATCTCCTCCACGACCGCAGCAGCCTTGTTCGCATCGATGCTGGCGTTATACAAGTCAGCGACGACGACGACCGTGCCATTCCGACGCGACCCGAGCTTACTCGCTGACGACAACTTTGGCACCCTCCTTGGCAAACAGCAGCGCTGCGCTCCTGCCTATGCCCTGTTCGACGAATAGGGACGTCGGTTCATGGCTGGCGTCGACCTCGTAGGATAAACACGCACCTGTCCGGCTCCTGGAATGCGAACGTCGTCTAGTGCTGCTCGTTCGTATGAGAAGTGGAGAACGCACCTGTGATGATGGCGACCTCCCCGGCCAAGAGGCCACGACCGTAGGCGTTGCTAATGTGTCCTGAGACCTGTGCGAGACGGTTGGCCATTGGTGACTATGTAGTTGTGTGGATGGTAGAGGTACTACGTGGATACTTTATGTGAACTTGGGCCGAACCCGGGCCCCGGAAAGTTGCATGGCAAATTAATCACTTGACACTTGCTCGAAATCAACAGCACCAAGGCTTCAACCATTCGCGTCTGGACACTTCATATCCGACTCGAAACAGATGGAAGGACAGCGAGGCTTGTAATTTGAATCATTCAAGTCATCCTTGTATAAAAGAATGACCAATACCGTCAACTACCTGTACTCAAGTACGGTAGATACTACCAAAACCTAGTTATTTTAGCCGAGAGTGTATGAAATGCTAATATTCCTGCCACCCTGGTCAATGCAATTAATCCGCCACTGAAATTCACATATTCTACTACCCACAGTGATGAGCATATCTACTGTACTAATAGTCGGGGACTGAAAATAACAACAGAGGTTACCAAGCGACCAACTCTGAAAGTTAAGCCACGACACCCTTGGCGTATTTCGCCATCACCTCCCGGAGATGCGCCTCGTCTGCGATTCGTGGGGTGAAGCAAGCATCAAAGGGTTTAGGGTGCGCGACGACGCCGTCGACGAAGCCCTTGTCGTCGATGGGCGAGTTCGGGTCTTGCGTAATACGGAAGGACCACAAGAGAAGAGCCGTATTGATGAAGATGGATCGGTTAGCAATGTGTTGACCGGGGCAAATGCTTTCCAATCGACATCGTTAGCTTGCAGAGTGACAAATCAAGAACCGAAGTCGGCTCACCGTCGACCGAATCCGAAACTGGGGAACTTGAGATCGTCGCGGACTCGTCCGTCACTGTTCAACCATCTCTGCGGATCGAACTTGTCGGGGTTGGGGTAAACATCCGGATCGCGAGAAATAGCCCTGTTCAGAGTCATAAGCAATTTCGTAGACGTTACTTTTAAATGTCGTGCTTGCCAATGGTTTCCAAAAACAATGGCACCTTCCGGGATACAAAAGTCCTTCTACGAGGGATTGAGCACGCCTAGTCTACCAGATGTATAGTTGCATACTCACGTAGGGAATGTCCGTTAACGCACGATGAGCAAAACCTGTAATTAGGTTGAAGTCTGTGACGATCGACGACTTTAAGCAACATACCCAAAGTTGTTACTGGCCGCCAGCGGAGACACTCGAGCATGAACGCCTGAATATGAGGGAGAGCATCGTAGTCATCGAAATTAGGAGCTAAGCAAACCCAGTCAGCGCAAAGCCAACCCGGTGAATGAGAGATGCATACCCCTGTCACGTCCAACGACGTTGTCCAACTCATCCTGCACGACTTCCTGAGCCTCAGGGTGACAAGCGGCAGCCATAACAACGACCATGATCGCAACAGCAGTCTATTTCCCGAAGTGAGTTGAAACTTTTGATGAACCCACCTCACGAGCACGTTACACGTACGGTGTCTGAACCAGCACCGAAGAGGGAACCCGCAAGGTATGCCATTTCTTCGTACGAAAGTTTGTGCGTGTCTTGGTTCTCGAGAAGATATCTGGCAAAGGAAGGGCCAGCTTCACCCGTGCTCTGCGAGCAAGTCAGTAAGAGACACGGATACAGTAAAGTGCTTGTTACCAGCTCACTGGCTACACGTCTTAATTGATCATGGAAGAGTTTCGATTCCTCTTGGCGCCAAGTCTCAAGGTAGCCCGCGTAGAATGGAACATACTTCAAGATCGGATATCTCTCGACTAGCATTGCACCAGGGCGCATAAGCATCTGGAAGCGCGTTAACATCTTGCGGATCGTGATGATCTCTGGAGCATCTATTGCCGTTGGGGTGGATTTGCCATAGGTGACACGCAGAATGACAGAAGCGGCATATCGATTGGCGTGTGCTTGGTGATGCTTTGGGTCATTGAGAATGTCGAGGATGACATCCCGAGCTCCTTGCATCTGGATTGGTCCGTATGATTCTGCAGCCTTGGCTTGGAGGTGGGTGTGGGCAGCCCTACATGCAAGGCATTCCGACCGCCATTTAAGCTTAGGAAATAGAAAAAGGGGTTCACCTGCGAAGCCTTCGAAACTGCTCACCCGCAGGGGCAAGGATCATCCGTAGTCCACGTGACAAGATTTCACCCGCTGCAACTGCGCGAGGACGGTCTGCCAGCAGACCACCCTCTTTCTCCATGATGTCAACTGATTCCTATGGTCGTGTTTGTGTTCGAACACTCAGGTTTCTGGAAGAGCGTTTACTCTCACCTTGTGCCGCCCAATGATGATCATGATTTTAGGACCAATGCGCAGCGAGAAGACGGGCCCATACTGGTTGACCCATGCGGCAAACTGTTGCGATTGACTTTACATTAACGTTGGTCAGACTGGGAAATATCAAGTCGATAAGTGGTACATACTTGGCTCTGGGGAGAGCATTCCAGAAAAGCCAGTGTCCAGGGGGACCGGGCGGTAGGGGAAGACGACGCTTGCTCTTCAACTTTGCACGAACGGCACTGCCGGTGATCATGAGCACTATGGCAAGGAGGGCGGCTTTGGCTTTGGCTTTGAAAGTCAGGTCAGGCATCAGTTCAAACATCGACACGCTACGTGAAGAGCACGGTGCAGGGTGAATAATGAGGAAGAAAGATGGGAGAAAACGGTCTAGTCAGCAAAGCTAGTTAAATAGGCAGAGGACCAGACAGAGCGTTAGGTTTACCGGATGAGTCGGTGTAGCGGTTGATACCACCGGACACAGACTAAAGCTATAGCGTGCCAGTTGAGCCCGTCAGACAGGATGCATTGAAACGCATCGGAGTATGCACTAGATCCGAAGATAACGCGTCGTTATAGGAAAGTGCAGCCGTGTCACTACTTTCCAAGAGACGCGGTTTCAAAGCTTGCGTGCCCCGAAGATCCGTCCTATGATCATAGGTGCCGCGCCGCGGGGCGAATGGAGCAAGAATGGCAGTGTCAGCAAGACAGCAGAGTCTGATACACATGGTGGGCTTGACGTGGTCCGCCTGCCTGGCCCTGAGCTCGTGACTGTCCGGGGTAGAAAAACATGTCCAGTCCTCGAATCTTATCGAGTGCCGCGGGGTCGTGAGAACACGAGTATTACTTATCAAAGTTGGTCTGCCGGCGCCTCCGCTTTCAATTTGCATCCTCTTCTTTGTACCGCGAGCCCTCTGGCAACTGAGGCCTCTACGCCGACTACCCACTTTCCCTTCTTTTCCTATTTCTCTTCCTCTGTTTTTTTTTTTCGGTTCTGCGCGATGCAACCCACCCCCGTTCATCGCGTCCTGACACAGGTCAAGCACTTCCTCAAGGCTCTTTCAACTAAACTGCAACCAAAACGGTGAGTACAGCCCAGAGTATCGTACCATCTTTCATGTCTCAGCTTCTCTCGAATCATGCATTGACGGGACTTACTCAGGCACCGCGCCGCTCCCGACCTGCCTGCGATACAATACCACCACTCTCCCGCACACGACCTCCCCTACCTTCCACCAGAGATCTGGTCGTTGATTCTCCGCGAGGCAACACTCATGTCACCAGATCCTCTCGACATATCTCTCGGCCTCTCATTCCTCGAAACTCCTCGCGACATTGGAGATTATCACGCAGCCATGCGCGCAAAATGCGACTTGGCTCTGGTCAGCAAAGCTTGGAACAGATACGTTCAAGAGTATTTGTTCGAGTTTGTCTGGATAGGCAGAGCAAGTCAGGCCAAAGCTCTAGCTTGGACTCTGCTCACCCAGTTCATCGATGGAAAACCATCCAGTGGCCGCTGGATTCGTCGACTGCACATGGAGACACCCGCCTTGAAACGTTGCGCAACCGATGACATCCGAACCATCCTTGATTATGCGCCTCATTTAGTCGTTTTTTCCGACCATCATGCCGTGCGGTGCACACGGTACCACGAGTTCAATGATGTGCGATGCTCTCCAGAGCAGATGGTCTCCGCACTCGCCGGTCCCGACAGCAAGCTACGGAAATTGTCCCTTACAAACTACAGCGATGACCCGTTCCCATATCATATTTCCCGAACACTGAAACAAACGGCAGCAAATTTAGAGTATCTCGAGCTTTCCTCGTCAAGTGTCCCTGCGATCTCGGGTCACAAGCTCGTAAAGGCGCTTGCCGTTTCGTTCCCCGTCCTGCAATCGCTCAAACTAACGTTGGACAACACGACTTTCGCAGTTATTGCAAAGTGGGAGATGCCTAAATTGCGAAACGTATCCGTCGTGTCTTCCGATTTTGGTTATGCTGGCAATGGCTTTGCCCTCTTCTTTGCCGCTCATGGGAAAAAAATTCACCAACTAGAGCTCGGTCACTCTTCTTCGCTCGTCGCTGAGCACCATCTATCCCTCCAACCCCGTCCTGTTCAGCAGATTCCCCTCGCAGAATGGTGCCCGAACTTGAAAGAATTCATCTGCTCTGCGGACGCAGAGTGGAATTGGCGAAACCCTGATTGGATTGCACCCCATGTCTTGCTTCCTGCTCATTCTCGTCTAGAATTCATTGGTATTCGCGATATCGACAAACGTCTCCTCGATGACGCCGCGTCGTTCCCATCTGATATTGAAGACGACGCCCCATTCTTCCCGCTTGCAGAACAAATTTCGTCACTCCTGTTCAACAACGCGTTCCCTTCTTTGCGATACATACGCGATCTTAGCCGCACCTCGCACTCGATGCGCTCTGGCGTCCGTCCGCAGACGCGGATCTTGAAATTCTGGTCCAAGATACTCGCGCGTTGCGGAGAGCGACAAGTTTGGCTCGAAGACTTTCGCGGTGTCAACATCACTTTGCGAGATCTTAAACGCGCAGGACTCGCAGAAATATGAGTGTCGTTTTCATCTCTGCAGCCCGCTGGGATGGCCTTTCTGCCATTGCTTTCAAGGACTCGATTGCGTCCAAATCGTTTATGCATACCTTCTATCGACTTTTCTACATCCCAGTGTATATTGCCACTCCCATCCCACTGTAGCCATTCGTCATATGCATCTTTCATCTCCATTGATTCTTTCTTTCTTTTCGAGTTCATCACAGAACATTATCATCTTCGACCAAACGAGTACCAGCTTGCAAGCATTCGCGTCCCACTCCAACTTGGAGCCATCCTCTCCTTTATTTATACCTGTCTTATTCCGACATTCTTGGTTGCATGCAGTAGCCCGGTTCACATGGTTTTTTTCGTGTTGATCGTCTGCCTTCGATTTACTTCGTCCTTGTTGGTTCATAGTTTCGAAGGACATCATATCTTCATCTCGATGGAGCTGGACATTTGAACGCTATCGCACGGTATAGCACTTTCCTAGTGTATACATTGGTACCCTCGCAGTGCAACTCCGATTCGGGTTAATAAATCATTGATTCAGATGATCGCTCATTGGTATCGTTCTCTCTTACTGCTCGTCGCTCGAAGCACCGTACGGTATCACAACGGATTTCAACTACTAATCGGGACCCATCAGCGTTGCTGTGACCCTTATTCGCGGAACCGTTCAACAAGCACTCGTCGTTTCCTTCACGTCGGGCGCCAATGATGGTGCGTTCTGCCAGAACCCCACACGGACATCACATACTGACCACGGACCGAGCAGGACGCCGACATCGAACACCTCGTCCTTTCTGGCAAGCTCTTCGGTACAGACTCGGGCACCTCTCCCGAACGCACCCCCTCGCCCTCTCTCTCGTTCGCATCCGCCGACGCCTTTGATGACGAAAAACACGCCCAAGATGGTGCAAAGCCCGACGCGGCGTACGAGTCGATAGGCATGGCGCCCGGCCGGACGGGCGTCAAAGGCGTCATCCGGGACCAGCACGAGGCACAGACGATCCAGGCCGCCAAGCGAGAGAAGGAGATCGAGGCGATGAGGAGGCGGATGGAGCGAGGCGACCTGGGCGGAAAGACGTTTTTGGAGGAGGAGCGGGAGAAGCGGGCGCTCGAGGAGTTGGAGGAGGGCGACCGAGGACGACCTGGCGCGGCGCGTTCGCAGGGACGTTCTCGGTCGTCCAAAAGAGGGTCCGTTTGGGCATCTGAGGGAGGTGGGCAGGGCGGGGTTCGTCGCTGCGGTCGAGGGCGAGGAGCGTGGGGTCTGGGTGGTCACTCATCTCTACGAACCGGTGAGGCTGGCGTCCGTTTGGGTTCGTGTTTGGAGGCTGATCAGGGTTCGTTCGTCCAAGTCGTTGGAGAGGTGTTACACGTTGGACGATACGCTGTCCAAACTTGCGCGCTTGTATCCTCACACTAAATTCCTTAGGGCTCGCGCTGCTGCTCTCGGGTTCGCGTCGAAAGGATCGTCGAAGAAACGGTATGCATCACATTCACGACAACAAAGCATGCCCGGTAGGTTCACCGACGACGACGACGATCCTTATGACGATGGCGAAGAAGAGGAAAAGACACCGTACTACGACGAGGAAGAGTATGAAGAAGAGGACGTGGACACAGACATGCTACCGACGCTGTTGGCATACCG
>JBBPMW010000750.1:0-14575 GCA_038090535.1 Tylopilus alboater | reverse complement strand
GTACATGTGCTGGAAACCATGAACTGTTACGTACGTAAATGCGAATTGGTGGGTCCCAGTGAGTCAGACTTTAAGCATCCTCCAGTCTCTTTTGTTGACCATCAGATTAATGAAGACGCTACTGTGTGACTATTGGGAAGTTGGGCGAGATACCACTAAAAGAACTAGGCAAAAGTGGACACGTAGATGGAGAAAGGACATCGAGTCGGTTCATCCTCTTGCGTCATACTGCTTCACTGTTCCGAGCCTCCGAAAAACGCACAGCTACTAATGGGTACATGTTACAGTATCCTGCGGACGTTCGTTGATTCACGCCATTGGCTATGCGACTCGCTAGTCTTCATCAAGTGGAAAAGGATAGCAGATGTCATATGCCTCCCCGTCCAGTTAGCTACCACGTGCCTTCCCTCTGTAAACCCCACATGACGTCAGGAGGCGCGGTATCGCCAGCCTGAGCGCGGGGCCCCACCGTGTGTCACTGTAATACAAGTCTCGATGCATCTACACGGTAAACGCTTTCACAGTTCCAGTTCGGATTGGGTCGAAGCATTTTGACAATCGTTAACTGGTCGCGGTTTTCAAATTCCCGAAGACAGACCAGTATCTGCCAGTGCTACCGGTACATCATGTGAAAGCGTTCATAACATCGGTAAGTTGTAGTCCGTTTCCAAAAGATAGTACTGATGCTGGACCCACCACATATCAGCCACATGCGCGTTGGCGATCCTTGACATGACCTCCGGTGAGCAGGGCTGTACGGACCTGCGGTAGCCCGTGACGTCCTCAGTCGAACTTCCGCTCAGGTGGCACCGGGCCGATCATGTCTTTGAACACGATGCGGAAGGCGGCAATCGCCTTGTCCGCATCCTTCCATATGCCTTTTTTGAGGTTCTACTGGTTGGTAGCGACAAACAATTGGATAGACTCCAGCGGACACGGCGGCGCACACTGCAGTCACATTTGGAAACAGTTTAAAGTTAAGTTGAAAACGTACCTGTCACGAAAATGATTGAACCTTTTCTAGAGCCAAGAATAGCGCGTTTGTGTCTCCGACGTCGTATATCAGGTATCTCAGTACCCGGCGCTGCAGGTGACTAAATTCGATGGTCCGTCGCGTCGACATTGTGTCCTCCACTGATATTGTGTACAAACATCCACTGTCTGACAGCTCAATCTGTCCTTCAGCGCCTTCCGCGGCTATGGTCAGTCAAGGGATTCATGAGCAGCTACAAGTCAAGCGACTTGCTCCAAACATGCAGTGTGTTGACATCCTCCATGGCAGGCTCGCCAAGGCTTTGGCAGGCGGATCACGCTGGCTGTGGATTGGTTTGGTTGCCTCTGCCAACGCCGCAAGTAGAATTACAGAGACCGAGTGGGTTCGTCGCCTCGCTTGATTGTGGGTGTATCTCTTTACTGCGTTGATACAAATAATTCCCGTCCCAACCTTGAATGAAAGAGGAATTGCGGCAGGCACCGCAGTCGCCAAGAGCGACCTTCGGAATTGCTTAGGAAGTTTCTGTTCGAAAAGTCTTTTTCATACAGCAAGATGACAATGACGACATCATTCGAGTAATTACTTCTTTCCGTGCTGCTTCTTCGAGTGGGAGCGCATGGAGTCCTTCCGGGAAAAGGACTTGCCACACTCGGGGCAAGGAACTGAGCAGCCGACATGAGTTGCGATGTGGCGTCTGAACCCGTCCCTGCGATACTCTTGACCGCAGTATCCTCTCTCTGACCACCAGCGACAAACCAGCACCCGTGCCGCGCATCCTTGCACGTCGTGGACGCGGCCCAGGTGGACCATCAAGTCGTCATAGGTGGCGAAGCCTTGACCGCAGGGCGTAACGCCCGTAAGCCATCTGCATTGATAACCGCTCCTGTTGGTTGTCGCAGCGGGTCTACATAACTATCAGCAGTGGGCGAAAATGAGGACAACGAGCATCATACCCAGCGGTGGAAGGTCCGCCGCCCATCATTATGTTCGCATTGTCTAGAAGCGCCTGTTGCTGCTACAAGCTTATGAGCGCGCGTCCAGGACGAAAATGAGATGCTAGCTTACTGCCAGGCCCCAGTCAGTGTTGTAGCCTCCGTGATAGGGATGAGTCCCCGGATATACTGTTGGGGGGAGCTGATAAGGCAATCTACGCGAGAACAGCTAGAGTGAGATTTTGAAGGACGGAGTAGAGTGTTTGCTCACTGAGGGCCAGGCGGGGAGAAGGATGCAGACTGAAGGTGATAATAGAGGTAGTTAGGATCCATGGGAAAAGGACGGAGAAGAGGAGGTCAACTTGTGGGTGTCATTTGTACTAGATGAGCCTTCCAACTATACCAGTTGGCGGGGAACGCATGGACTTGGAAGGTTCTGCTGGAAGCCTGCCAGACCCTGCTAGTCAGCAGGGCCAATCCGACCATAGAGCAGCCAGCTGGCAGGCATATCCGACAACGGAGGTATCTTCGAGCCGGCTCAGTTCAGGCAGGATGCCCCGCGGTGTTTTGACGCGAATGCACTCCCCAGCCTGGGGCCATCCGTGTTCCAAAACGTCAGTCAGATCAGTGAGCCAATCGGCGCGTACCCGATCGGCTGGCCAAACTGAACCATGGTGAACTGGCGCAAACCAGTAGAAGTTGGGTAAATGCTGTGTCCCGAGTGGACGTAGTAGCAGAGCTTTGTCGACAGCGAAATGGCCCGCGAATAGTAACCCGCGGGGAACGAAGGAGTGGATGGAGAAAAAAAACGTACTCGTACCTTAGCTCATATATAGTCGATCAGAGCGTGGCCCAAATCAATCTCGGCTCCAATTTTCTCTGCCAAGGCGTCCGATAACAAAGTCACATTTTCAGATTAATTGCTTGTTTCCATCGATACCCGAGATAATCAACTCCTTTCGCTTACCTGCATTCCAGCCTATAAACGTTTCCCGCGACGACCGAGATTCAAAGGTCATCCCACTCACCTGGGTGGAATGAGGCATGGTACGTGCACCATCAGATCTGCTGACTGAAGTAGCCAGACGTTACCACTCCACATTGCATACCCGCGAGTGCTCATTGATCTCAGATATCGACGTGTGAATCACAGTATGAAAGTATCACTTCCTGGGTCGCACTACTCTGATTGACAGTATAGTTTATAGCAGACACATACCGGGGCCATAACTCACCGGCGAACTTGGGGGGTTGGCCTCGGTTGCAATGCATGTGGTGAATGACGTTGACGCCGAAAATGCCTCCAAGCAGCAAAGCGTGTTTGCACTGCAACAAAGCACACGTATCTTCCGTGCATATCCAGATATACATGGAGCTTTTTATGCCGACTAAAGAATTGTCTCAGAAGGGCATATGACTCTGGAATTTCGCAATAAGTGGGTGGCGATGACCTACGCTCGTCTACGTAGGCGATTTCAGTCATCAATCGGTGAAGCAATGCACCGAACCAGACGGCTCGAGAGATCTGAAAGTTGAACAGTCGGAACACTGCGTGGTCAGGGACCAAATATCAAGAGTTGGCGGGAGTGGCGTTCGCAAGTAAAGGGCCTTCGAGAATCGCTGGCAGGCGAGTATGACTCTCCTTGTACTGAGTCGTTATGCGTAATTTGAAGCCACAGAACGCACGAAACAGAACCTAGGGTTCGTTCAAGTTGCAGCGAATAGGTTGATTCAAATGGGTCGTCAAACGGCCCAACACTCATGGTACCATTGGAAACTGCTTGATGCTGTTTGAGCGTACAACCACTGAAGCCTTTTGATGAGGAGGGCTTTGACAAGAGTTGAGCGGTCGCGAAATTCCTGGGGAGGTGCTGGATGTCTGCTGCGGCAACTTGTCGGAGTGCTGTCACTGAATCGTGGCGTAAAATGGCCGATGGCCCCTCTCTATCAAGCGCAATCAACAAGGAAGGAAAAGGCAATTGTCGCTCCTCTGTTGCTAGTTTAAGTTCAGATCAATTCGCGAATACTCCGCGCAGGGTCCTGGGCTTATTGTAAGTCTATCGATTGCTCGGTCTTTCTCTCTCTCTGACCTGTCTTGCCAGTCTGAGTGTTATACAGGATTAGGCGACAGCGGTGACTCGGATGATACTGCCACCACCTGGAGCTCTCAAGTTTGTACATGTGCTGGAAACCATGAACTACTTCGTATGTAAATACGAATTGGTGGGTCCCAGTGAGTCAGACTCTAAGCATCCTGAGCTCCGGTCACTTTTGTTGATCATGAATACGGATTATCCTCTCTGGAAGGTTTTCTTTCCCGTTCGGGCCCAGACTCTGACGATGAGAAACTTGAACCAAGTTTGTGATACACCATAGGAGGTTTATCCACATCAGATTAATGATGGCGCAACTATTTAGATGGGCCCTAAAGCCTCGTATGATTGCGACAGCAGAAATATTATACACGTGTGCTAGGCACGTCGGAGCACTGATGCAAAACTACAAGAAAGTTGGGCAAGATACTAAAAACACTAAGCAAAAGGGGTCACGTAAATGGAGAAAGGGCATCAAGTCAGTCCGTTCTCTTGTGTCATACTGCTAAATCCACCACTCCGAAAAGTATCGTACAAGAGGATAGTAAAGAACGAGGGAACAGAATAGTTATAATGAGAGGCATGGGTAATTAAAAGAGATGAATGCATCCGTCGTTCATAAGCACTTGCAATTCCGTTCCAAAAGACATTCAAAAGACATCAGTGGCGATGATCGCCCCGAGCAACGCGCGTCTGTGGGATTTGCGCTTCAAGCCCATATGGACTTCACGAACATGGCGCAAAATGCCCTGGCGCTTGATGTGGGCCCCACATTCCCGCCAATAGCACTGTACGATATGATCTTTATGCATGCCGCAGATCCCATGTTCCGCGAGATGTTTCGGGATGGTTCTCTCGGTGATTGTTCGGCCGCACAACCAATCTCCCGATACCCACTCGCATGTTCTCGATGATCCACGAGACGCTCGTCCGATAGGCATCAGAAGTCCAGTAAAGTGTCCTGCAGGAGCATCATCGGTGATAGAGGACTGACCCGAAGTCTGTCATGAACGTTTACATAAGAAAAGCGGGCCGGAGTGTTAATAGTGATGCTCACATGACTCGCGGACTGCACTACCTGCGTGAGAGGGTGGCACCAGGCAACTCCTTGAGGCGTGTTGTCGACCATCCCATATCCAACAAAGCTGTAGTCGGGGGACGCGACGTTAATGTGAGGGATCGCATAAGACTGGGTGGCTACATGGGAAGGTTGCGTCACAAATAGGTCTGCAGGGCTCACGGTCGTCTGCAATAATGGATTCTGCGATAGCGGTTAACAAAGGTGCGCAAGCGCGAGAGCGTTTACTCACACCCTGTTGTGGCACATGACCTAAATCAAAGGTCATAAGGGCCGAGTCATAACAAGCATCGTTAAAATGCATGGCGAACCAACAACACAGGTATGCCTGGGGAACGGATGGATTATTCGGAATAGTGGTATTTATTTGACCAAAAGACGGATGTCGGGAATGCAGTGAACATTCAAAGCAAAGGGGTACAAGGAGTGCGCTGGCGAAAGGCAAACAACAAATGGAAAAGTTAAGGGGGTTGAGTATATACTCGTGCAAAATAGAGTGAAACCTTTATACCCAGAACGCTTACGCGGACGGCAGGGTGCATTGCTTAAGCGCAAGAGGACGACCAGCGACATCCTGAAAAGGAAGGATATACGGCCCGTGTAAACCATGGCTGGGAGCCCTCCGTTGCCGCCCGAAGATGATGCGCCGCAACCTCCAAATGGCAGCTGGGTCAAAGTTGTAGAAGAAGCAGAATTTGGGAAGACGGATGTAGAATGTCTACGAGCCTGATCATCAATGGCTCTGCTGGGTTGACCAACAAGTGAGATGGCCGACCGACCGAAATGTTGCAGACAACCGTAATTCGATCGGCCGACGGCTGAAGCCGCATTTCCGATGTTTGCTACAGCACGGCAAAGGGACTCGGAATGAGTCAATGGAGAAGTCCCACACATCAATTGAGCTATCCCTTTTGGCGCCACACATCAGCGCCAACGGCCATGGATAGCAAACCTGCCTGGCCCACAACCCCTTACGTCTGAATTTCGCTGTAGGGGAAGACAAGGCACTGTTGAACTGCAGTAGCCATGCTACAGCTTTAGCCGTAAATTCCTGGACCAGAAAGGTCCAGGTCTCAAATCGAAAATTGCGGCTGTGCCCTGTCAACTACTACTATAAATGGAAATGCCGACAACATTCTTTGTTGTCACGAGATTGCTTCGGAGCCCCTAGTAGTCTCCCACCAGTTCCAGGTAGCACTTAGCCCGTCCGATCCCATTCGTCCCCGTGGTAGCTTTCTGACGTTTTTTTTTGGTCGTGGTAAATATAGGTGAGTAGTTTCGGGTGGGCATGCGAGCACTCGACTTGTAACTTGTTAGCCCTCCTTTGGAGCGACGGTTCGTGAGCCCGGTGAGTCACTCAGAACAGTCAAAACGGGTCACCATCAGTGGGTGTTTGAGGTGCTGCATAGTGTGGGGCGGTCTTGACCTGTTACCAGTGAATCCCGAGCCGGAAGATGGCATTCGCGTTGTGATTGATTCGGACGTTGGCTTCTCTGATACGCACGTCAGTTACAGCTTCCTGCGTCAGGAGTTCTGCTTTGTGCGCGTTCAGACGGATGCGTTGCAGTCGTCGTCTCTTTTTCCTAACGGGACATCTCTTCTTGTGGTGGCTCAAAGCATATGCGAGCTGGTGGAACCGGCTTGACGCACGTCAACAAACACTCCTACTCTACATCGCAAATGGCTTCGTCATTATGTTTGTCATCCTGGATAATTTTTTCTCGCACTCTTTCTTTTTTCAATGTAACAGTATCAGTCCTTCCTGAATGCCTTGTTCATACAATGAGTTTTGGCGAACTCTCCATGTACTGCCACTTGCGGGTCCAGGTTTGCCCGGAGGGCCGTATGAATGTACCTTAGAGCATACCCTGGCCTCGGTCAATGCCCCGTCCGCATTAGGAAAGTTGATAGCGGTTATGGTTTCTAACGTCCTAGTAACTGTGCATTTAGCTGGCTTCATGGAACTGATGAATCAACAGGAATTCTGATCAACAAAAAGCCAGAGGTGTATGAATGCATCCAATGTTCGATCACCGTGTTCAAGCTTACGTGTCCCGGGCTCTGACCTCTTTCGTCTGGTTCATGGTATTGGACCTTCCCCGATGCACTCTTAGGTTCGTGTCTGCCTATGGCTAGTAATGGGTTTTATTCTTCGTTTATATAACTCCAGCGCATACCTTTGTAGCCCGAGTTTGGTCCGTTTTGCTGATCTGCCCATCCGGCCAAAATCCCCCACAATTTGCATGGAAGGATCTGCACTTTGCTCATAGAGACGATCAACCGTCGATCCAAGATTCGCGGCCCTTTGCAAATGACTCCTCGAAATGCCAAATGTGTCCACTGGATGCGCCCGCGGAAGCTTTCTGATAAGTAATTCTGTTATACTTGATCGATTCATCCATGATGATGCTTGGCTGGTACCATTCTTTGACAGGTTTGGATGCACAAGTCCCCGACACCTAGGCAAGTCGCAGATTGTGAGTTTGGTGTCATCTGCCTTCACGAATTGTCATGTTCAAGTTGGCCTTGCAAAGTCGCCACATCCAAGGCCGAGCGTCGGCCGTTCAAAGCGGAGCGTTTCAATTCATGTCGGGATATGAAATCGTACCGACGGTCGGCTTGTGAGTTGGAAAGAAACGTGTTGAACTGATCCTACACTGGTACTGGAGCCAACTACTTAGCTTGGCCTGTCCGACGGACTAACATGGACGCTACCAGTATCGTTCGCTCATTGACACCCCTATCTCACACACATCAAATGCTCGTAGTGTTCAGGGTGGTTGGCACGCGTCAATGTTCCGACGAAACCCTGACCGATCGATCATGCAGCACCAGCCCCCGGAGTTCTTCCAATTTCCAGAGTCGAGGGTACACAAAGCATCCGATTAATTGACCCTGCTTAGCCAACCAATGGACAGACGACTGTCTCTCGAAGTGCCGCGTCAAAGGGGCGAACATACGGCCATCATCAGGGTGTCAGCACTAGCCTCCTTGATCTTCCTCGTGGTGAACACGGACACGACGCACGGCACATACGTTGTGCCCGAAATCAACGTTTTTATTTCGGAGCCGCAGTCTCATTCATCAAAGGAGATTAATGAGATATCATAGCCCCCGCTCGTAGTCGGGAAATGAGTCGGGCCCGCAGCAATGCCAAGTGCTAGTGATGGCGTCTAATAGCACGCGTGCATGACGTTATGGGAGCATTGCCTTCAATCAGGTGTTTGTGAGTCCAATTGCTTTAGTTTCGCACCTGCGATGCCTCCCGAAGCGATTCCAGGAAGCACGGTGCGCACCACAGCCAGTGAGGTTGCGATGTTAGCGTTGCGGCACCAGACATGGGTCACCGCCCCCAAAGATCGTTCCTTGAACCTCGAGGTCCGTTTAGATTCTAATCTTAGTAACAGTGCACTGCGGAGACCATAAGGTGTACTGCTAGTGATAATGTATAACCCACATGACAGTACCGACTAAACGTGAATATCACCACGGGAAACCAACAAAGTCACATAGATATAGATATATAGCTAACATGGGTGCCACAGACAAGCTATAGTTTAGAAACTGTGGGCGTTCGGGTGAATGGAATCGCGCAGTCGAGTGATCCTGCCTCTACAGTTGCTTCCGACTTGTGTCCGCGAGTACCACCTCGCTCTCGATGGTTATGCGTCCACAAGCTTTTAGGCGTTCAATCAACACGTCACCAAACGCGGTCATGGGTGTGAGCACACCACCACGCTTGGCAAATGCTGGGAGATGATCCGCCTCTAATACGAGAGATAAGGCACACTCGGCGATCATGACTGCGAACAAACCATTAGTCAACTTCATGCGTTCCGCAGAGGTAAGCGATACAATGAACGCTTACTCGATGATAGCAAGTATCCCGGCTCTCCTTTACCACAGAATGTTGTCCGTACAGTCGTCGTCCGCCCCTCAGCATTTGGCAATGACGTCGTGATATTTGTGATACTGAGAGCACCCGCTTCAAGTTGTCTAGAGGTTGGATAGTTAACTACGATCAGACCACTTCCTTCCTTCCGGCAATGAAAACACATACTCATCAGTGGGACCGTCTCCTGCTTGTGGCATGAGTCGACGCGCTATCCACCGGGCCTGAAGTATGCCAACATTAGTGGATTGATCGAGGAAGTAAAAATAACAACACGTACGGGCGGAAATAGCCGTATTGCCCCTGCTACAATAACCAAGAATAACACCACGAGAAGCGAATGAAGGTGACTTGGAAGTGCCAGGAATTCTTCATACTTGAATTGCGGACCGTAAGACAACTCCATCGTATCCTCGTGTTCACCGCCAGACCGTCGGGAGGTACCGAGCACGAGTTTGGGGTTCCGCGTAGCAAGCTCAAACAAGCCCCAGGAACGCTGCACAACTTGCAGATTCACAAGTGCCATCAGATACAAAGCACCTTGTACTGGTGGCTTTGAAATTGGAAGTGAGTAAAACGCCTTTGGCTGTGGGCTCTTTACGCCTTGGACTTGCAATGGGTCAATATCACGTGCTACTCGTCGACTGAGGCGACGTACTCGGGCTCAGCGCAAAGTCTTTTCTTGCTGCATCGTACTTGTGTTTCGGGACTTCCTCTAAGTAGGCGAGGATGGATGAAAACGTTCCGCCCGATATCCCCGTACCACATAGCTTCCATGCTGATGTCGACATATCCACGGTGGTCGAGGGCCCCGCAAACGCCTTAAGGGTCTTATTACCCAAGTAGGTGAGGATGTCGGAAGGAACAGAGTCGAGTCCAGCGCAGGGAACAATCACCGAACCAGAGCGGCTGGCGGCATAGTCGAACCTGCATGGGTTGTCATGTTAGGTACTATGGCGGACGGAGACTGCATGGCACTTGCTCGAAGATGATATCTCTAACCCAAGGTGCCTCGCCCGTGAGGTCGACGTAATGCCTGCCATGGCGCACGCACGCCCTGACCACAGGTGTTCCCAAACGCCAATATGGCCCGACGGCGTTGATGATGACTCGCGCACGTTGTACGGCTTTGTCAACGTCATCGTCGTTTGTGACGTCCACCACGAATATTGGAACGTCCGCGAGGTCGGCGTATTCGCGTATGAGAGCCTTGAGCTTTGAATCTGAGCGCGCAGCCAAACCAAACGAGAACGCCGTGCGCTGCGCATGAGTCGCCAAGCAGCGTGCGATCAGACGACCGGTATAACCTTGATGTAGGTAGACATGTGTGAGCGCAAGAACAGGACTAACGAGGGAAATATATTACCCGTCGCACCGAGGAGCAAGATATCAAGCATGATGGACGTTGAAAGTTGAAAAGATTGAGCCTCAAGGCGAAACTCAGCACCACGTAGCTCGCCACACACCTGCTGGCAGGCACTGTAGTCAGACAACGCTGTCACCATGCAACACCTCACGATACGCGCATGTCCATGTCAAAGTTTTTGACAAACCATTCAATCGCGACATGATGATCTGATGTACAAAGATAGCGAGGTCAAGCTACGTGCCACAGGGACGAATTGGAGGAAATCGTGTTCAAGAATCTATCCGTCGAACATGCTACCATCCATCCTGACACCCATGTTCTGTTTCACATCCATTCCTAAACGCTTCATTCGTCCAATCTACGGGTTGCTCGGTTATGAATTGCGAGAATTTCAACAAGGGAGTTCCTACCTCGACTCTCTCGTTCTGTACCTTGCGCAACTCCATCAATTGTTCCCGAGACATATAGCTCTCATGATCGGCGGCAGTCTTCTTGTGTCTCGTAGCATGTGCTTTCATATCCGCTGCTGGATCGTACGTGTCTTCCGAAGGGGGAACGAACTCTCCTGACCTCAGAGACGCCATCCGGCGTTCATACGCTTCCATGTGATAGTATTTTTCGTGGGGTAAAGTAGCTAGTAAAATCCTTCAAAGCCCACCAAAACACAGCGGAGAACAGAGCCATACCGGTATTGTAATCTTCAATGAACACGGCAAACTCTTTTCGCTCTTGATCCTTGGACAAGGCCTCTGGGTTGAGTTTGCGTTCTTCGAGGAGCCAGGTTCTGAATTCCTGCGTTTTGTTATAGAAACTAGTGGGGCTGCGTCAACTCATGGACTCCATCAAGAATCCTTCCTCACTCTGAGTCGCTGATGGTTCCATATTTTCCCCAGTGGGCACTCGAACTTCCAATCCCGTGTTTCTTCTTCTACGGAACCAGTCAGTGTCGATTAGCGGGTATGCGGCTATAGTATACCACCTTTTTCTCTTTCTTCTGTTTCCGCCTGCGCTCCTTTTCTTCGCGTGTGCGATGTTTCTTCTTCTTGTGTCGGTTGCGATCAGACCCTGAGTCGGAATCCGAGGAACTAGTTGCGGGCGATCGAGATCTCTTCCGCCTCTCCGACTTTTTATGTTTTTCCCTTGACCGAGAGCGTCGCCCACGTTCACGTGAGCGAGAACGTGAATGAGATCTGTGTTTCCTGGAGACTGGTCCACGGGAGGTCGATGGAGACCGCGACCGCCTCCTAGGGGAAGGCGTGCGTGAGTGAGAGCGATACCGTCGAGGTCGTATTGATTTGTCTTTGTCGTTGAGCTCAGTTCGACTGGAGTCCACATATCTGTGTGATCGTCGGTCGTGTGGTTCGTGCCTGTCTCTGTCGTCCATCCGGGAATGGCGGTCCCGACTGCGACTTCTGCCACGGTAGTGCATAGAAGACATTGATGCTTGTTGAACACCTGAAGAAGTCTGTCAGTAAAGAATATCACGTTTTCAAACCAGCGTACTCGTGATAATAATGTCGAACAAATGTGTCGCGCCAGGTGGTTGTTTGGATCAGAAGCCTTTGGTAAACAAACACATTGCTGTATCCGATCCACATCAACAGCCGATTAGCCGATGCGTCTGGCAACGACTCATGTATTCCCTCCGCCTCACCAACCATATTTGATGCGCAATATCCGCACCGTAGCAGATGCATTGCACTGCTTGTGGTATTTCCACGAGTTTCTCTTGATTATCATGACGCCTCTCACAGCCGGCCACAAGTTTTCCTCGAAGTTGAGGCAGCCATCCACGCCCCATCAACTTCAGCGGGCGCAGCGCCACTGCCGACGGTGCCGGCAAGCATACTAAGGCGGATTTCGCGACTGCTGAACGCTTCGGTGACTCGTCAAGATGTCTCGCGCAAATTTATGGCGATCCGAGGTGAATGAGGTTATGGATCGCCTGCTTCTTCCAGTACGGCTATCACTATAACATCAAGGTGGTCATGACGAAGCTTGAAGCAAATGCTATCCCGTGTGTGGCTTTTTACCGATTATCTCCGTTTTTGCCACCATTTTCTCTTCCGAGTCGGCGTCATGGCCTTGCTTCGTCCTCCTTCGCTAGGCATTTACGAAACCCACTCAGGCTCATAGCGTGTACATCGCCTGGTGTACATGCCTCAAAATCCGACATTTACCCCCAATATGCACTGCCGTTCATCTCAGGTTGCGCCGTCACACGCGCCTAGCTCTCCGCGATTATGGGTAATATGTAATATGACCCCGTGGTGAGAGGGCGAGCCATCATTGCGGCGGATGTCATGCTTGCGTTCGTGATCGATTAACCTGCCGCCCTCTCCGCCAGAGCGATGAAACCCGCATACTATACCACCACCATTCCTCGTCGTCATCGCCATTCACCGAGCGGTGCATTTGCAAATGAACACTATGTAACTCTCCGCATTGAGGGTGTGGACACCGATGTCTTAAAACCTCGGTTGATGCTTCACATTTCCCATCAAAGAAGCACCCCAGTAAACCTTCTTTCGACATGGATCCCTACTATTTGAATTACCCGTCTGGCTCCCAAGCCCCTGGGGACGAATTCATCCTGCCCACTCAAAAGTAAGCCTGCCCTCTTCGACGAGGCAACCACTCGCTCACAGACTGCACTTTTTAGCATTGATCAGGACTTTCGCGTCTCCTTCTCCCTTCAGGCGTCCTCGCCGGAGTATCACTCGACAGAGGCCCAACAATCATATTCGTTGCCCGTCCAGGATGGCCTTGGATTGTTCCAAGCCCCGCGGATGTCCGGGACAAATTCCGCACGATCACTCCGCTCATCTGTAGGGAGCGGATCTATCAGGACCACATCCCTATCTAGTCACCCCTATCACCAAGCTAGACTGTGCCACATTGCCGATCGCGCAGCTGTTCAACACCAGGGATGGAGTCGACCATCGCCATTCCCAGCTTTTCCAGCCCCAGCTCCAGCGTCGGATACAGTGATACCGTCTAATACGGTGATCTGTAACCGAGCATCTGTTCACAGCCACAACTCGAGCCAGCCACCTCTCGTAGCAAAGAAATTTGCTCCAGCTCCCACCTTCGGCTCCGCACCGCAATCTAACGTGGTAGCCTCAAACACAAATGAAAATACGCCATCTTCCACGGGCAGTCTTACGGTTCGCGGACAGATGCTTCTACCAACTTACCCAACTCCCCTGTCGTCACCGGGTACTCTGGCCGATCAAGCGGATATCGAATATGCTGAATACCGCTATGGCGATAAACGCTGCTTTTATCAGTGTCGTTTTGATCTTCTCGGAAGTCCATGCAATAAATGGATCGTCGGCGACAGAACTCGAGTACTCCGACACCTTCGAAACCACCACCATCTTCAAACTGGTCCCGCTACCCCTGCCGTTTGCCGTTGGGGCGAGTGCACGCACTCCAAGCCGATGAAGCAGGAGAATCTTTCCCGCCATGTTGTCATGCATCTAGGCGTGAAATGGAAATGTCCTCATTGTAGACGTTTATTTTCGCGTGACGATGCTGTGCATCGGCACATCGAACGCATGGTTCCAGGCATGGATGTCGCTGACGCCGAAGTGGTGCCGGGCCGCGATGCACGTGCTATACCTGAGCCGCAGCCCAAGAGAGTTCGTATTGCTTAGACACTGCTTAGTGTTGTCTGTTTCTTGCAGCGCTATAGGTTTATGTTTTTTTAACTTCTCGATATCAGCAGGCTAGTATGATACCCGATCTTATTACACCTTACCATTTCCTGTGCTCGTCTGGGATAGATATCTGATAACTTGCGTTTGGAATTGTCAGAGACTCACGTCCAAACCGCGCGCAACATCGGATTTCGGAACACGAGTCTGGCGTTGTTTGAATCCAGGGCTGCCGCCAAACAAAAGCCCGTAACAGGTAATACTTTCCCATATGCCTCTTTTAGAATGTTCGCATAGAACATCCCAGGCCCATTAATTAAGTCTGTCCCTCACCATTTCTCCTCGACAACACTCCTTGTTTACTTGACAGCCGTTTTCAAGGCGTCACTTGCTCGAGGGAACGATGTCCACGTCTCGACGGAGTCTCCCTGCCTCGGGCAAACGGGTGTCGTTAACCCATGGCACGACCTCCGCACATACAAGCAACATCGAGTTGTCAACGATTCCGGAACCTTCAATCGTCTCGACCTCGGCTCATTCTATGCTCTACTCCATGTC
>JBBPMW010000749.1:0-14577 GCA_038090535.1 Tylopilus alboater | reverse complement strand
CCCACGCGTCATGGTCGATGGTCCATTCGGTAGCGCTTCAGAGGACTTTTTGAACTTTGAAACTGTCCTGCTCGTCGGTGCTGGTATTGGTGTCACGCCCTTTGCTTCGTAAGTTCCGACTGTTGCTAAGGACTGCGGATGATACCAACTTTATCATAGCATATTGAAATCCATTTGGTACCGCATGAACAACATGAACAACTCGAGGCCGACGCGCCTCTCCAAGGTTTACTTTACCTGGGTCATCCGTGACTTTGGCAGCGCAGAGTGGTTCCACTCCCTCCTACAAGCCATTGAGGATCAAGATACTCAGAACCGGATCGAGATCAATATCTATCTCACAGCCAAGATTAAGGAAGATGATATGAACAATATCATTGTGCGTTTTTGGCATCCGCTATCCTTGCCACACGGACTAACATTAAGACCTGTCCACCCGTTCTTCGGTCCCTGTGGTATTATGTAGGTTCAAGATGTCGGTGGAGAGAAGGATGCGATCACGTTGTTGCGTGCTCCAACTCATTTCGGACGACCAAACTGGGACAAAGTGTTTACGTCCCTTGTCGACAAGCACCCTGAGACAGACGTCGGCGTGGTACGTACACCTCCACTTCCGCAGTACTTCTCCCTAACTCCATATGTGCTCCTCCGCAGTTCTTCTGTGGACCACCCGTGCTGTCCAGACAACTCCACCAGATGTGTAACAAGTACTCGCACCCTGACGCCAGTGGCACCAGGTTTTTCTTCGGAAAGGGTACGTTCACTCATCGGAATTTCGACGCTCGGTCCCTAATGACCCTTCTCTGCTCTTCGCGACTTTCTTGTTCAACAGAGAACTTTTAAGGGTCGAGCGATGACGTGTAACCCGCTACTTGTACTTGTCTATCTTTGCTCTGCTTACTTATGTACTTGCGCGCTGGATCGCGCTGACAATCTACAACGTACACGGTCACGGTATCTGGGGACTTTCTTTTTGTTTTGGATATTTCGGGCATCCCTTCGTTCCTGAGGCTAATAGATTTTTGTGCTTGCGCTGGTCTCATGTAATTGTTCTCTATTAGAGTGACGAGGCGGTGTATTGGTTGACTGTCTGGGTATATATATTTGAGTGTTGTATTCTACAAAGTTGATCCAATGATGTGATAATTAACCAACGGGGATATGAAGGAGGATGATGATACATTGCACTTGCATGGCGTCCATGAAATTATTCTGGGAGATGCAGTTAAGAAGGACGTGTGCTCTGAGACAGTGATGAAGAACATTATGATGAAAGGAATGCGTGAATGCGGAGGGAATGTCCAAAGAAAAGAAGAAGAAATATCAAAACAATTCAGAACTGAAAGGACTCCAGGTCCCCGGCCAGCGCAGGGGGCAGCACACATCCCCACAAGTTCTGGTAGTAATCGAGTGCGATCTCGGGCGTCACCTCCTGGAATGCCTCCAACTCGCCCGCGGCTTCGTATGGACCTTTGAGTGCGTCGTATAATTGGTTCTTGTTGCCGACCTTGTAAACTTGACACCAGATCTGGACGAGCTTCCGGACAAAGTCGCCCATCGTGCCCTCGCCGAAATCAACGACGATGACTTGCATGCAATCGGCAATCTGCTGCGCCCTTCCGGATGGTTGGGCATCTTCAAGCGCCAAGTCCGAAAGACTGACGTCCTCCCAAGGCACCGAAGCGAGCGCCGAACGACTCCGGGCACGGCGCCTGCGAGATGTCCACACGTTTGACGAAGAACGGATAACGCGTGCATCTGCCCCTTTGCGAAGCATAACCATGAGGTCTGGGTGGCGAATACATGCATTGACAAACGCCTGTGCCATCGGATCGCTCAAAGACAGGCCAGCGTACAAGGAGAGGTTACACCTAGTCTCTTCCCAGGCATTTTTTGACGTAGACTCTTTCCAGGTGATCGAATGGCGAGGCGAGGCGAGCGGAATGTTGTTTGTGATAAAACCGGCCAAGATCAGTTCTCTGGAGCCATCGATGCTAAAGTCGTACTTGAGGTGCGTTTGAGATAGCGGCACTCGTGTCAACAGAGCGTACCGGGTGAGGTCGATGACTTCATCGATCTGCGTGGATGGTAAGTGATGTGGGTTCAGAAAGGTTGTAAATGTCGGTATACCGTTCGACAAGTCCTGCGAAGACAAGAATAACACCGGCGGATGGCCATCATATGGCCCCATGCATGCAATGGCCATCGTTCGTCACTGACGTCTTTGAAGACCTTTCCGCCGAGTACGACCACATGCTCACCGTCTGTAGACCGCAGTACATCGTCGACGGCAGACTGGACGTCATGTATGCACAACGCGTTGATGGCATGCCAAAGCTTCTCCACTGTAACAAGATCCAGATCTTCGTCGCTCAACAAGGCCATGACACTATCATAGCTATGCGAGAGAAACATGAGAGAAGCATCCTGATAGATTGCCCGGCGAACGTATGCATAGATGACCTCCAGTCGTTCGCCGTGAAATCGCGACGTCGAAGGGGCGCAGGACCAAGCGAGGTACATCCTAATCTTCTCTTTGAATTCGATCGCCTTCTCGCGCAAGACGGCCTCCAGAGGATCCTCGACAGTAGCACCTTCGACGCCATCCGTAGAGTGGATCGACGTGTCAGCATCACGGGGGAGATCCTCGTAACCGGAACAGTCTCCGCCCTCGTGTGTGTCTTGCTCTAGGACCCACATCGCATTCTGGCCCTTGAGGATGAGTTGATAACCGCGCGTTTCTACGTGTAACATTAGTTGCTCCACTTCGGACCTCTTCTGCACTAGGCTTTCCCAGTATGTCTTGTGACCAAAATCCTGTACTTGGAGGTTAGTTCGCGTATGGTCGTAACATGACAAGGCACTTGCCATGTCTTCTCTGTTCCAGTGGTTTGTTCACTTTAGGACTCGCTATCAAGGAGATGAACCGTAACACGCACCCAAAGAACCTTCGGGTAAAGTAGACCCGCGCCTCGATGCATCTGCAAGACGATGAGGGGCCAGAAGAGGCTTCATTCATTGAGTACACACCTAGTGAGCAGATTATACTTGCTCCGAAGGTGTACGTTCCACTCGCGAAGAAAGGAAAGGCTGTCGCAAGTCATGATTGTCGCGACATCATGGCACGCCGGGATGTCACGGAATTCTTGGAGAAGTGCATCGTGAGTTTTGTAATTCCCGTATAACTTGCGACGCTCCTAATGGTTAAAGCCGACGACTTCTGTCAGGTCACAGAACCAGAGTGGAGCTGAGCGCACCTCATTGTGACGGGGGCACCACCTGGCGCCGTCAACTGGCGGAAGGGGCTCGGAACATCCGATGCCCGCTGCATAAAGGGCAGCACAAGTGTTTCGTTTCTTTTTTGGGGATCTTGACATCGGTAGTGATCGACAATGGGAAGCTGGCGAAGTCACTTCCCAGTCACAAGAACTCGACGCGGTGGACGGAATAATTGCCATTGGCGGGTTTCAACAATATCCAGTGCACGTGATCGCGTAGCACAGCGGAATCAGTGACTTGGTGGAAGATGGGCGAGTCGATTATGGGTATACAGCTTTGCATCAAGATAGTCTAATTTATGGACGTTTCATTCCTGCCATAGAGGTCAAAGCCGCGGTCGCAGTGCTGTACAATGCGGTATTGTCAATTGTTAGGTTGACTGGTCCCAGCACTGCAGCAGCGAACAAAGCATGTTTACTATGGTATCGCCGTATCGGTTGGGCGCTGGCCCCATGCGGCTTTTGTTCTATGGGTCTGACCGCAGATGCTTTGCTTGTCTGCCTGCGGATAAGGTGCCAGTCCATGCCAACAATAAATACTTACTAAAGCACGGTCCAGTGGATTCAAGATCGATCGAAGCTCCGATGAAGTGTGCTACCAACTTGAAGTTGTGGCCTGATTTCGCCACTAGCGTCCCCAATCAAGAAAGACGCCTCGTTAGGAGACGCAGGGGAACAACCTGCCAGGCCTTCGATTCATACCGGGGCATCCCACGTTATTACGCCGTTGCGTACTTTAGGGATGGAAGAAGGCATAGGAACCCTTCCAGAGCACCCAGTTCTGCAGTATCGGCACATTTCTGGTAGGTGGATGATCGGTCAGCGCTTGAACCACATCGCGGTCAAGATGTGATATTTATGACTGCCTCCGCCTCGAACCTGGACATCGGATTTGTGCAATGCATGCTAAGAAACGGATACACCTTACAGAGATTAGGAAGTAAAGAAAGACAACTATAAACGCCACTACTAACGACTTTAGAGGATTTTCTATTTACGCGAATCCAGTCGCGTTTCCCGGGTGGAGGAATGGATCGTTGCTGTAGTTGAAAACAGAGCATCCACGGAGGATAGTCTGATTGCAAGAGAAGCACCAATTAATGGTGGAATTGATGGTAGTCCACTGAGAAAGGAGTTACAATGTAGATCATGAGAAAATAAAAATAATGGAAACTTGCGTCGAGAGCCTTGATCAACTGGGGGAGGGTGAGGTTGTTTTGACCGAACATTTTCAAAGGCTGGAATTCCTTATCATTCGTCCCGTTCTTAAACTTCAGAGCAACCTCATAATCGCCTGCGCTGTTCTTGGACAGCTCGAAAGCGACAGCGGAGGCATAGTCGGCTGTAGGTTTGTATGAAGAAAAGGACGGAGAATCGGCGGTCGTTCTCTTACCAATTCCAGATATCTCGGGGTTGGTCACTGTAGCATTGGTGACATTGAACAAACTGATGAAGGGCTTGTAATCGACCTCCGTCAAGGCCAGCTTAACCTTGTTGTTAGGGAGGGTCATGTTGCCCAGCGACCAGAAAATCTCGGGCCAGAGAGTTCGGATGGCGACTATGAACTGTGAGTAAATGGTGGTATAATGCCACAAAACCACGCACTTTGGCCGACTGCATTCTGGGCACCGTCGGTGAAGACATTTCGCTCGTGAATGTCAGCGAAGTAGCGGGCTTGCTTCAACAGAGTCTCTGGGAACGAGTTGTAGAATGTTGCATTGTGGGTATACTGGACGTTTAAGTAGTCATAGATCTTTGGATTGCCAGCACGTCAGATGAGACGCAACTATTACCATTCTCTATCACTCACATTCCACTGCCGATTCAAGTTAGGACACAATCGACACAGGAGTGGACGCTACATACGATGTTGAGGAAACTGTTATTCAGGCCATTGAGGTATGGTTGAGCAGCTTCGAGGAAAGGAGCGGCTTGCGCAGCTGCATTCTTGAAGACGACACCATTGTTTAAACGAGCCAGGTGAAACTGAAAATACTAGAAAGCCTGGATTGGTATCTTTACATAACCGATTCTCAAACACTCACATTGCATTCCATCCAACTGGTAAGAGACGGAGCCTGCCAGAACTCAAGAGACTCCACCGGGATGTACTGGTACCCTCCCAATGGTGCCTCAATAGTCTCGCCATTAGCAAGGGTTGACTTGGATTCCGCCGTGGGTGGGTAGAGACCTTGAAGTAAAGCATAAGCGGAATCAAGTATGACATTCCCTCCTCCCGCGTCTGCGCGAACAAACAGTTGATCAACATCAACGATATCAGTGTTGATACCTTGGATGTAAGATGGTGATGCCGGGTTGAGATACGTCCGCCTCAAGTAGCAACCAAGGTCATATTCCTGGCTCTGCAAGAACCTTAGCACCATACGCAATACCCAACATCGGTTACATTGGGCATACCGATCCATAAGGCGTCAAGTATCCTTGCGTCGAGTTGTACGTTGTGTAGTTCTGGAAAACTACACCAGAGCGATCGCCATGGCGAGCCAGCAAAACAACACCGATGAGACCTGCACTGAGAGCGTTGACCATTTTGCAGAAGTCAAACAAGTCGAACGAGAAGGAATATCTCAAACGAAAGCCTTCCGATTTATAATCCACGTCAACGTAAGGAAATACTTCCGAGAAGTATGGCGCTATAGGTGCCTTCCGAGGCGCCGCAACCTGACAACTGGCAGTATACTGCATCAATGGCATTGCTTTGAACTGACAGTGAAGCGCGATTTAAAAACGAAGCTGGATTGTGCGTGGCGCTCACGAAGGTCAGTGCTTCGCAGTCATTTATTATGATTTAACATACCTTGTCACTACCTGAGGCCGGAACTCGTTTTTCGAATCCAGCTTTGTGACAGTCCTTGTGACCGCCGGTATGAGCGGCGGCGGGTGGCGCTTCGGTGATAGTACGGCGTCCGACCACCAACGGACGGACTCGGGGATCGTGGAGTACAGGAACATCGAATGAATTAGTCAGTAATTAAACGATATAGATCACTTGCGATCGCCGATAAGGCCTTGCTTCTAGGGGCTCTCATCGAACCTACGAGTATTAGACTACGGTTGCCACCACCAGTGGCTAGACTGTTTGACAACTTGTTCCCAGCCTACCATTGTACCAAGCCAACCCTAAATCCTGGAACGGTAAGCGGAAGGACTACCCGTCAGTCTGGTGACTGACTCCGTGGTGGCAACTGGTATTTGAAACCATGTGGTTGCTGGCGGCCATTGAGGTCGTCATGGCTGGTTTTGTTTGAGCTTGGCCACTGCAATACTGATCAAGCGGTTTCGATACCATGCACGCGCGATTAGCCCTACAACCTGAAACCTTATGCAGCAACATACTACTTACTAATCGTTCAGGGCAATGCTTGGTCTGAAGTTTTTTTCACAACCCTTGCTCCTTGCTGTTGCGTTGATGGACAGCAGATTATACAAGGCCCTCTTTGAAGTCATCAAGGCTCACCAGCACTGGCAAGACTTCAAGTTACAACCGCACCTACATGATCACGTGAGCATTGATAACCAACAAGTTTTCCCCCGTACTCTCACGATTGGCTAGGTCCACAGGGTGAACTGAACCACAGGCCAGTCTAAGAGGGGAATGAGAGAGTGTTGATGGTGTTGATATTCAGCGCCGACTCTCGACCTTCCGAGTGTCTGACTAAGTCTCGAGCATTAAACGGCCATGAAGCTGTGCATCATTGGTCGAAAACTGTGGACCAATCAAATTGACAGCATTACAGGATTTAGGAGTCCTGAATCAGGGCGAAGAATTCCTCTCACAGCCGACCAATCATGCGTTGCGAATTTCATTTGAAGCATTACGCTGACGTGGCTCGATCAACATGCGCTTGGTAATTGCAAACTGAGGCGCAACCGTGTTATCTGGTGCGTACAGTTGCTGAGCGCAGGCGTAATCCGGAACTTGGAGCTCAAGCGTTTATGCCAATCAGCACCTCAGAGACGTTGGAGGGAGCCTGAGAGTGGCTAAAATACTCGGGAATAAAAGACCGGCGAAGTCCCATGTTATGTATGAGATTGCATCACTTCGACCAAATTCGCTCAATGGATCAGTACCTTAGATTGGCGGCATGCCGCGTTGGGAAAGTTCTTCAAATCACCGTTAGCTGATTGGTCAAGATCTTCAGAGCACACGGAGCATCGAGAACTCGCATCCCTTCCAAGGTCAAATGCATGCACGTGGAAGTAAGGCATAACTTGAGAAGAACAAAAGATGAAAACATGACAAAATAAATACGATAGCGGCCTCAAAGGGTTAGGGTCAACGCTTGCAATGCGCCGCTATATCTAGCAAGTTCATCCATCCACACAGCTATTTCGTCTACTCATCTTCCGTCCTTCTAAAATGTCCTCAGAGACCAACGGTCCCCTCGCTATCCCCCTTCCTTCACACAGAGACGCAAGCCTTCGATCAACCCCACCCGTCTGGGCTCTGGACCCGCCCAACCTCAATGTCCCTCTTCCCGCCAAGTGCGATAAACACGGGAGAGAGGGTGGTGTGTGTTGCAAGGAGCTCAAAGACAAGGACGACCGCACTCTCATCAACCCAGATATCGTCCGCGATGTGTGAGTCTTTTTCCCTCTTGCCTCCCTGCATGAGAATCTGAGCGTTTCCCCTGTCATTCACACACTTTCTAGGGTCATTGGTCTCTCCGACGGTTTGACCGTTCCCTTTGCGTTGACGGCTGGTCTGTCATCGCTTGGGCAGTCCAAACTCGTCGTTCTCGGTGGGGTTGCGGAACTCATCGCTGGAGCTATTTCCATGGGAATCGGTGGATTCCTCGCCTCTCAGGCCGAAAGAGACCATCATCGGTTCTTGAAGCGCCATACAGCATCAAGAGTACTCCGCAGCTGCGAGGGTGAAATGGAGAGAGAAGTCTTCGCTGTTCTTGGCCCAGTCGGCGTTGATGAACGCACCTCGAGAGCTGTCACGAAATGTCTGCGTGACATGGAATGTCACACAACCGTAGACCGCAGTAACTCGCCACCCTCGGACGAAGAAGCTCAAGCTCTCAAGCGAAAGTCTGGGGTGGGTTTAACTGAGTTCCTCCTCAAGTTTGGAGAGGGTTTGGGTTCGTTTTTTCCTCATTTCTAGCAAACATTTCTTTGATCTTGCGTTCATTAACAGAGGAGGTGCCGACAAGTCGCTTATACACTTCAGCAATCACAATTGGACTCGGCTACCTTATTGGAGGGATCATACCACTCATTCCTTACTTTTGCATCCCCCTTGCTCATATAGCCTTGATCTATTCCTGCGTTCTGACCGGTATCATACTTCTGATCTTTGGGGCAGTCAAAGCCAGGATAACCGGGGCAGGCCAAGGGGTCAAGGGATACTTGTGGGGTGCAGTGAGTACATTGCTTGTCGGCGGAGCAGCTGCGGCTGCAGCCTACGGCATCGTTGCACTCCTCAAGGTATGACAGGGTGATGCATTGGCTTTTCCTCCAGGGAATTGGTCAGTGTCTCGCAGATATTATTGGCGTTGTTTCGATTCATATAGACCACATGACATGTCATAATTACACCTCTGATATATGGGAATTAATCTACGACTTTAATCGTCATACATTGCTAAGATCCAGATATGCTCGGCTGTGTATCCAATCGACGACCGAGAATTTGTATCCGGGCACGGACTGCCCGCACTGCAAAGGAAAACAATTCACTGTACCTGATTGCTACACTGTGCCTTATATTCTGGTGCTAAATGCCCCGGGCCGGGCCCGGCGGAATTCATCCAATCCATCCTCGGCATGCGAACAGCCCTTGGCCGGATAGAAAAACACAAAGGACATACATAGTACGTTGGTACTGCTAGCACCAAGGCAGCTGGTCTGCCACCTTTACGTGCACCTTTCCATCACGGATACTAACAAGAAAGCAAAACGGACGCGGTCTGCGTCTGGGAACCTGAGTGTGACTTCATGCCTACATAATAGCTGATCGTTCCATGTTGAAATCCAATGGAGGAGATTTTGTTGTGCTTATACCTTCTCCACATGTGCAGTGTCGGCCCGGGATGGGCCGGTGCCTCAGACGGTCCGGGTCCCCGTCCGGGTTAGGGTCACTTTGCCGGTGGACTCTGACCCCGGACACTGCATGACTTGTCAAGCGCCAGTGAACTAATCGTGTTCGTTGTCGCCGACGTTGAACACCACCTGGCTTCAGCGAACAAGGCTCTCAACTTGAAACTACTACTGCATAGGTCTCGGTCTGGAGACGGTCACAACGTGTTCTGATCAGCTAATCACGCTGCCTTTGAATCTGTAGTGCAACGGTTCCTTCTCTTTTTCTCGTACTACCCAGGTCGCGGGAGACCTCGACTATGATGATCCAGCCTTCGGATTCCGCAGTGAACACGCTAGCAGGAGATGATTTGGGGATTACATACTACATAGAGAATGCTCAGCAATTTTGGTCAGGTACGTTTCGTCACACGTTCCATACCCTGCAACCTTGGTTATCAGAGGAAATTTACCATGTCCCGTATTACGTTCTTCCCGCTTCAGAACTTGACGACGTCCTACGTCTTCCGAGCGATGGTTCTGCCACATTGTCCATGCTCGATACTGCACTCCGGAGGTTTGTATCCTTATGCGCTTCTTATCACGGTCAGCTCCCTCAGTTTCTATTCTCCATCTCATGCTGATCATGGTTTTGTCAGCAGAGCACTACCTTCAAAGTCCACTACAACTAGAGCACGCATGCCAACTGCTTTTGGATTCCGAGCTTTTTGCCTTTCATTCCGAGAGAATGTGTGAACTTGCGATTGAGGATGTTCAATCGGTATGTGGAACGATGGCCATACTGGTCCCACGCATCTTACGCGTCTTTGTAGAAAACGGATCCTCACGAACAGTTTATTTTGTATACATTACTCTTGTTTTGGGGTAGACGTCAATCTTCCTTTCTTCGTAGCCACAAGCGATGGCAACCTCTCGTCCCACTACTGATGGATCATATCTTGGTCGAGATCGATCCAGATGTCGATGATTCTTATATTGGTCCTACTCTCACTTCTAGCAGCGCAAGCTCTCGTACAAGCGTCATCATAGGTCCAATTGCTATAGAAGGCAAGCTCAGGGTGCTAAGTGTCAGACTTCTCTACGAAGTCTGTCGGGTTCAGAAGCTGTCAGAGCATGATTTGCGTGGGTTTTTTGCTTTCCTAGGCCAAGTTCGTCTAGCTGAGCATTCCGACACAGGTGTGTTCAACGATTCCTTCATCGACCATCTTTTCGAGCTCGTGGAACAGACACGTTTCATATCGGATGAAACTTTCAACTATTCAGTTATCAAATTGCTCGTGAGCATTGCGAACTCCCCTTTTGACAGTCATTGACCCTTTTCAGGTGGCGCTTAATGAGCAATTCATGGTTGCAGGCTTGAACAATGCTGCCTCGCCTCAGGGTGGTCAAGGGAAAGCGCCGGAGGTGCGAAACCGGGTACTTGATGTGCTTATATCTCGCCTTGGTTCCAGCAAGACATTTGGAGAGAACATGATTTTCATGCTCAATCGTGCATGTACGTTTTCCCTGGGTTACTCTTCTACCATGGCTGAAAATGTTTCCTAGCTCGGTCTGCGGAGGACCTTTGCATGCAGTTACTTGTGTTGAAGCTACTATACATCTTGTTCACTTCGAAAGCGACTTCGGAGTATTTCTACACGAATGACCTCTGCGTACTTGTCGATGTCTTCTTGCGCGAGTTGGTGGACCTCGATGATGAGAGTGAATCGGTGAGTAAATTTCACTTATGCACTGTTTGGAAACCGGTTCAAATCATTGCAGTTGCGTCACACGTATCTCCGTGTTTTACATCCCCTCCTTACAAAAACGCAATTACGGGATGTTCCCTACAAACGTCCTCAGATAGTGATGGCCCTGGAGTCTCTCACGCAGAATGCTAACATCCGGGATATCAACCCGACCACGAAGCGATTGGTGGAACGGTGTCTCAGCGGGGAGTGGTGTGTGCAGCTGCGAAAGAGTTCGTTCGATAAAGATGCTTTGGATTCTCAGGGAAGCTTCCGCCAAGATAGCCCCAGCCATGATATCCTTGCGTCGACGACGCAAGCTGGTCTGCAGTATCAAGCTGCCACGTCAATGGGCTCTGAAAGATCACATGGTGTCATTCCATCCTTGGTCAAGCAGAAACACATCCGGCCATGTCGCAGCATTGAGAATGTAAAGTCACGATCTAATAAGCCGTCTTCGTCACGACTGGGTTCGCGCTCTGACGATGCCAGGAGACCAAGTACGGAGAGTGCCACTAGCCTGGGCGTTGTAGCTTCAACTACAACCACTACAAATGCACCGAGGCGAAGAGAGAAATCTGGTCCTATGGACGACGGTTCACTCTTGCAGCAGACGGAAAAAAATCTTAAACATTCCCCCCATCTTCCACCATCACCCGCGTCCTCCCTTCCCCCACCAACTACATCCACTGCCACACAAAAAGTACGCAGGCCGCCCCCCGCTCCTCCAAAAAGACGCAATGCCCCTCCAGCACCACTCGGACAAACCTACGGTGGAGCTCTCATCACTGCCATCGCAAGTTCCTCATTGTCTACACACAGTCAGCTTGGGAAATAATGGATGCCATTGTTCTCCTCGAACTTCGACCTATCACTTCCTAATTTCAGCCTTTAACATGCCCATCTCCACGAGTACATTCTGCATATCATTGGACACCATAGCATGGCACTTAGTTTAATATATTCCTACAAGGTAAATGTTTTCCAACCAACCATCCCCGATACCCCATCGTCAGGATTAACATTGCCCATATCTTGGAACGATCTCATCCCGTTGCATGACTCACTCGATGTCTCCACTTTGATCAATGAAATGCTTATGTCAGGTCTTTCAATCTTTTCTTGTGTACTCTGCACGTCCTCCCTTTCGTTCGTTTTCCAGATTAAAATGACATTTGTTCGATCAACAACAGGTATTTTGAAGTACCTGAATATGTGCGGTCATGGCTGGTTTAGCTTCGGCGATATCATGTTGCAAGAGCCTCCTCATGAACGCCGAATCACCGTGCATCTCGCTGGTGCGGTTTACGGATGCTCTTTATTTCTGTGTGGGCACCTCCCAGTGACCCCATGATCAGGGTTTCGTGGACGTGCCCGCACCCAGGACTAGTGAACGAGAACCTGAATACAGACCAAAACTCCCAAACCAGCCGTGAATAGAAGGGAGCAGCATGCGCATTTTGTTATCTCGGATGTCAAAGTGTTCACCGCGTCACGAAGGTGAGCGACCGCAAGGGAAGATGCTGAAAGGGTAACCTAGACTCACCCACAGTTCGAGACAGAACGTGGGCGCCGGCGTGTGTAGATGTGGAAGCTGATGCATATATACCATCGAAAGTTAAGTTAGTCCATCGATCGCAGGTATGCCTCTAGCTTAAAGAAGCTCAGCAGCAGACGCACTTCCGACAGATTTAGCACGCACGCGAAGTGCTCGCGCGGTCAAAACCCCGCCAGGTCCACCCCAGGACTCGTCCGCGGTCGAAAGACCGCATCTGATAGGTGCACCCAATTCCCGGTAGCTCGCCGTTGGCGGCGAATGTGAACCCCCAGCCGAAAGCGTGGACGGTTGCACGCGGTGCACTACGTTCTGGAGGCGTCCAGAAACCCGACATTCTGGCGCAGTATGGCGTCTACCAATCCTCGGCGAATCATTGTAATAATCTGGCGTGCGTCGCATGCTTCCACCGTTCGTTGTCTAGCCCCTGACTCGCACGGAAGGAAAATTTGTCTAGGTTCAATGATACCAATTTTGGTCCCGCCCGGCTGATTTCCGGAACCTCGTGAATGGACTACTGCCGCGGTGTGTCAGGTTTAATAGGTTCGTGGACGCTGTTTCGATGACCTGCCTGTGATATACATGTGATTGCATCTTGTGGTGCCCCTCTTCAAACGGGTCTGTTCTCATGGGGCACACTGAAACTAGATTAACGAGGGGGCCCTGATACATGGTGATTTAACCGCACGTCTGTCACCGCCCGTTCCCCAGGTGGAACCAGCTCGCCATTACTGCTGCAAGGTGGCACCAGGTGCACAAGATCGCTAAATCTTTCCTGGGGCGATAACGGGAACTAAGACATAAGAGTTGCGGCTTTACAGCGCGAGTGCTTGGCGCTGCACTGACCAACTGATACGATCAAGGCTGGCCTTGACTATGGATCTAGATCGCGGTTAAAAGTTGACCCGGAATCGGTGCTTGAGGTGGGCGAGACCTGATGCATATCGCTACAGGGGGCGGCCGGGCGGTAGTCTGGAAACCGAAGTCAAGGGGGAACTAGGGTGCCTGGCCAGGGGATTAGAAATTGCTCTGGTAAGCTGTTTCTTTTACGTCTGGTAGACCTGGACGTGCGGCGTTGGTCACGACTGCAAACAGCGTTCTGAGCGGTAGTCGCTTCGCAAACGATGCTTGGCATGCCACGAATGCTCTGAAACTATGAACGTCCAACACCAGTCTTGGCAGGCCTCATACTCCATGATGCACGCTAGCAAAAGGGAACACGAACACGTCACGTAAATGGCCAGTACAGCCAGAGCCCGTATCCGCCCCGTATCTCCATGACCGAGTCGCTGAACATGTAAAAGGAGCCGGGAATACATCATGAGTACCCTGAAACCCAACAACCCCGTGGTGTTCGTTGCACTCATTTCCCTGAACATGCATGTCGCGATCGCAATCTTCGTTCTTGCCCTCTTTTCTACCCAAGTATTTGCCGACATGAGACTCCCGTTCAACCCAGGCGGCCCGATTATTACGGCTAGTGTCACTGCGACTCCGCCTGACCCGCACCACGCTGGGTAAAAAAACCCTCACAAAACCAGGGAAGATTCCCGTGAGTGGCCTAATCCGTGCGCTTGACAACGAACGAGTGGAATGCTTACTGGGGTTGTTATTATGATGGAACTCAGCTTGATCGGGGCGACGGTGTTGTCAACGGTGCGGGGGATGAGCGGACGTGCCTGTCGCACAGAATGAAATCGGGAGGGTAAAGGCTTATGCACAGATAATATTGTTTTATGCAGTCGTTTCCTGTTGAAATTGCAAACGTTAGATAATAACAAGGACGGGACCGAGCTAGGCGTCCCTGCACCTCGGTCAGCCATGCCTCAACTCGACCCACTGGCAATCCCACGTACGGTAGCTATGGCGACATCTTCCTCTTTCGAAGCCCAAGGTAACTCGGAAGGTGATGACTGGAATAGGGGGTGACCGTCCACGTCAATAGAGTGAT
>JBBPMW010000748.1:0-14593 GCA_038090535.1 Tylopilus alboater | reverse complement strand
ACCAAAAGAGGTGGCATCGGTCGTTTCGCGAACCACAGTTGTAGCCCAAACTGCTATGTTGCCAAGTGGCAGGTAGGAGAGCGCGTCCGGATGGGTATCTTTGCAAGCCGGTCTATCAAGAAGGATGAAGAATTGACGTTCAACTACAACGTAGACCGATATGGGTACGTCCGCATTTCTACTTCAGAATTCTACGAGCATGTCGAAGGTTGAGTAACCCGTAACCGTCAGACACGATCCACAACCTTGTTACTGTGGAGAACCGAATTGTGTGGGCTTTCTTGGCGGTAAGACTCAAACAGACATCGGTGGCATGGATGATCTTTATCTCGACGGTATGTATCTCCCTTCTCAGCTCCCTGCAATCTAAATCATATCATGACTCGACAGCTCTGGGAATTAGCGATGAGGTTGAACAACTAGGGCTCAAGGGCAACAGGAAGAAAAAGAGCAAGAAGCTTGATGAGGATTATATGGTACTTTCCCAAGCCTTGATTCTTCATCCCGTCTCTGATCATCAACACTTCCTCACAGCCTGAACTCAAGCCTCTAGTCGAGAAGGATATCCCAAAGGTCGTACAGGCGATCCGGCAGACGCAGAGCAAGAAAGTCCTTTCCAAGCTCCTCACTCGAATAAAGGTATGCTGCCATCGACGTTTAACGTCAGCGCATCAACTGACTTGTCCCCAAGATCACGGAGAACGAGGCAGCTCTACGTCAAATCATGCGACTGCGTGGGTTTAGTCTCATGACGAACATACTCCAAGACCACTCCAAGGACACGGAGGTCACCATTCTCGTGTGTTTTCCATATTTCCTGGGTTTCGCTCGTTGATTCCGAGTTCGTTTCTCAAAGGCCCTCGAAGCCATGGTAAAGTGGCCTCTCATTCAGCGAAACAAGGTCGACGACTCCAAGATTCGAGTTCCGGTGCAAGTCTGCGCAGAGTCGGAGAACGAGGGTATGAAATCGTTGGCGCTCAAGGTCTGTTCGTGTCGTCCGTGGGAAGCTTTGTATGCTCACATCAGACATCCAAGCTTCTCGAATATTGGGATTCCCTCGAGGTAGCTTACCGTATACCAAAGCGTCTCAAGGCAGTATGTAGTGTCCCCCTGACGTTGCATCCGGTCGCTCACCGTTGCATGCATCTTGTTCTTAGAATGGCGAGGAAGAGACGTCAGAGTCGCCTTCCATCATCGTCATCGGGTCGCACGATGACAATCGACCTCTGAAGAAGACCCGCTGGGAAGGCGATGACATCCAATTCAAGCCAGCAGCGCGACCTGTGCCGCAACCCGGGATGCACATACCGCCGTCGTACGCACAACAAGGACACACGGCCCCATCGGAACCCCGTGACTTCCAGGCCAAGAAGAGAGAGATTGCGGATGTCATCGCCGCTGCGAACGCTGCAGCCGAGGCCGAGGCTGCACGACTGGCTGCTGTTGCCGCGGCAGCAGTGGAACCCCCTCCTGAAGTGGTGAGGAAGAAGCCAAAGACGCCGAAAAGGCCACAAACAAAGGAGGAGAGGGAGGCGAATAAGGAAAAGAAGCTACTCAAGCTCGTCGGCGCCGTGGTGGTCAAGTGCATGAGCAAGTATTCGCGCAAGATGGAGAGCGACGTGTTCAAAAAGTATGCCAAGGAGGTGCGTTGCTTCTTTGTTGCCTCCCTCGCCTCCTTTTCTTACATATACGACCCTGTTGACTCGCTCGATTTTGCGCCCTGCACAGCTGACCCACGTCATCGCCGAAAAGGAGAAAAAGTCGACCTGTTATCAAGAGGGTCGCCTGGACGCTTTGTCGGACGAGAAGGTGGCCAAGATCAAAAAATTTGCCAGGGAGTACATCACCAAGGTTCTCCGCAAACTCGAAAAATCAAAGTCCAAACATGTGAGCGGGTCCGACAAACCCTCGTCTTCTTCGTCGCATCACAAGGACCGAGGCCGAGATCGGGATCGTAACCGAGGCGGACATGTGCACGAACCCTCGGGGTCCGCGCCGTCACGGTCACCAGATGTACACCGAGACGGCGAGGACGGGGACGGTGAAGGCGTCGAGATGGTCATGTCCGTCGAACAAGCAATGGATCTCGGCTCTGATAGCGAGGATGGCGATCACGATCGCGGCCTAGCTGACGAAAACGATGCGGACATGGATATGGACATGCAGCAGTCGTCTGACGACATGGAACAGGATCCATCTCCGACGGAGGGCGTGTCTTCGCATGGCCATCCGTCTGCGTCGGTGAGCGTGACGCCCATCACGCCACCTCAACGACAGCAGACGCTCGATCCGAGACTGAAGCACCGGAGCGAGGAGTCGGGGTGGGATCCGGACGCGATCAGGGTGGTCAACGGACTGAATGAGGTGCATGCGTAGGTGTCGATGTGGGGCTTTCTTCGCGTTGTTACTTATTGTAAGGCTATCACTACACACATACAATACGTACTTTAGGTTCCCTTTGCTTTGCTACCTTTACTGCAGCATTTTCCGACTCGGAAACCCCGCCGCAGAAACCTTGCTAACGCCTGACTCAGAGAGTAAATTTATTTCATTCGGTTGGATCCACCACTCTGCTATACACTAGATTTCTTGTTACTGGACGAAAATGCATACATTGTCCATCCATGAGCTGGGCGAGGACAACAGCCAAGGTTAGATTTATAGCAAAACATATGCATAACAAAATACAGGACAGAAATAAGATTAAATCGCGGGTCGTTCGCGGACCCATGTCGAGACCACATCGGTGCTTGAGATAGGAGCAGTGTCGTAGGCAGTGTGATGGGGTGCGGCAGTCGAAAACGACCAGGCAACGAAACGGGGGTCAGATGAGATGCCCAACGGTCAGGACGCGTGAAGGCGCATGTATGCGCGCTCGCAAACCAGCCGGACGTCCAATACGTGAGTTGAGCGTCGGGAGTCATCCCCACTCACGAAAGACAATCCAGCTCGTCCGGTTCGCTGTCCACACACCGTAAATGTCGCGCTGCGCTCGCCTTGATCCGCTCGAGCACCTCACGCGGGGGACCTTTCGATGCTTTTGCGCAAGGTGGCTTTGCGGTCAGCTTTGGGCGCAGCACGTCGTCCTTGACGCTAGGCTTGGCCGCACGTTTCTTGTCGGACTGGTTCTCCTTCAACTTTTGGGAGGACGAGTGGGGAGCACTGATTGCATGATTGTCAACGTGGATCGTTCGTCGAGGGACGTGCTCAAAGACGTACGCTGTTTCGGAGAATTTGACAACTTTCCGAGGCCGGTCATCATGATTGTCCTCCTCCTTCTTCCGTTTCTTGGGTTCGAGGATGCGCTCGAGAGGTCGCTCGTCATCGTGTCCTTCCACGGGTTCGGCGGCGTCCTGGGCGGGCTCAGCTCTGACTTTTCCCTTCCCTTTACCCGTCGCTTTGGGGTTTTCGCTTTTTTCGGCGTCCTTGGTTTGGCGCTGCGCGGGCTCGGGCTCGATGGCAGTTTTGGGTTTCGTAGACGTCGAGTTTGCACCCTTTGCTTTCTTAGCAGCGGGTGCTGCTACATCCTTCTCCTCCTCGTGCCATACCGACCGTTTCTTCGCAGTTGCTTTGGAGCGCTTTTCATCCAGCATCATCTCCTCTCCATCCTCAATGATTTTCTTCCCCGAATTTCTGGTACCAGCAGTCCTTTCTGTCTTGACGCGGGCGGCGGTGTTTGTACCGGATGCTTTCGAGTCGTCCACACGAGACATAGCTTGTTTTCTAACAGTCGGTGGATCGTCGTCAGTTTCGCCATCATCCTCGTATCGTGTGTTCCTCTCAGGATTGGATTTGGCTTTATGCGGAACCTCCACGAGCGTTTGGTCGTCATCTGTATCGATGTATATTAGTGCGCGAAGTGTCGCAAATCAAGTGCATACCCGAAACGAGTATCTCCACCACTCTCTTTGAGGGATTTGTTTTCGCTTTGGCTTTCCGTTGCGGTCTCGTTTTCGAATTCCCGTCCGAGGTAGATGGAGCAGCTCGTTTGCCTTTTCCTTTCGACGTGGACTTGGACTTGGCGTTGGCAGGTGGTTGCTCCGCATCAGAGTCTAGGTCTGTAATAAAAAAATCTCGGGATAGAACAAATAGATGGCAAGTGGAACACACCTGGCATTTTCTTCTTGCCTTTGACCATGCCACGACGCTTCGGAGGAGGCTTTGCAGCCGTATCGGCTGAAAACATTGCAAATTAAGTCTATATGCGTTGTATTCTTCAGTACGAAGGCCAAATCTTACCTTCCGGTTCCACAGCTTTTACCTTTCGCTTCCCGGACGCTGGCAGTTTTAATTTGGAACTCCCTGTAGCGTTCTCAAAAGAAGAGCTTAGATATGGACACAGTGACTAACCAGCTACAGCCTGACTCTCCTGAATGACGGTGGCCGTGCCCGCTTTGCGCGTCGGTGATGCCTGACGAGCCTTGGAAGGCGAGCGACGCCTCGCAGTAACATCCTTTGAACGTGGCTTGGAGGGAGATTCACCAGAGACGGTACGTGCAAGGAGGATATCTAGAAGGGGGTTCGAGGTGGACGGTACGAACGCCCTGTCGAGTTGACCGGCAGTCAATGCATGACACGACGAACAAACGCAACGGACACGAACCCACCGCGATCACGAAACCGGGCTTGTTGTCGCTTTAGACGCTGTGCTTTGCTCTCTTCTGCAGAGACGCCGAGCTTGGCTTGCTGTTCAACGACAGGAAACATCGTCGCGCCCGTTCCGGCAAAACTAACAGGGAGTTTGAATGTAAGTATGCACAGGTCACGTGAGTGTCATTAGATCATGTGATTGTCACGTAAAGACTGCAGGAACCGCGTCCGAGTCAGACGACGCAAAGGTGCGGCGCATACTAAATGCACCGTAGCAGCACACAAAAATGAAAGGTGGTAGTGCCCAGCAACAACAAGAGGAGGCTAAGGGCTTGCACTTGGAGAGCGCGACGGTAAGAGCTAGCACGCAGAGTCGGGGACCATTGACACTCGGACAGGCAAGTATCTATTTGAATAATAGCACCGAAACCAACACTAACGCGTCACTGATTATAGGTGGTTTCACCCCCCTCAGTGACTATCAACTGTGTATCACTGGGGGTGTGACGAGAGCAACTAATGATCATGTCTGTTTTGCGCGCTGGCTTATCGCTGTGAAGAGCTACTACCCGATATCCTTGCTGGCTGGTACAACCCCATCAAGATGATTCAAAGGTCGCCGACCCGCTGGTGCCCGTCACTGAACACATGGGCATGGGACGGTTCGTTTCTCTGGCTACGCGAGAGTCAAGCTAGATACGGAACGCACCCCCTTGTTTGCCTCGCCGTCTTCTGAGCTCTCCGAGACGCACCTCACCTCATTCAGCTTCCAGTCTTTCGTTTCGACACTTCGAATTTAATGCCCGTCCGCCGAGATTCGTGACAAGTCATGACATGCACGCTCTGGGTCATACTGTCACACCTGTCAGGCCAGGAGGATTCCTGTCCTCGTCTGGATCCACAGTTTGGGGTAAGTTTCTGACGCCTTTCATCTTTGGCGGGGTACCGACAAGAGTATTTGAAGGTACATCTCCGGTACTGAGCACCAATTCAATGGTGCAGAGGTCTATTTAGCTTCTTGGCTGGCGAGGCAGAAGCGTGCTGAGCGCAGGGCTACGTGAGTATCTTCGGGTGACAAAAAGACGATGTGGTGAGATTGCGCTACGGTCGATCAGAACTATGCTCTGTAGTGGGTGCAATTGCATGTCAGTGTCAGCGCTTTTTGTTCTTGATCATCTGCTTTATCCTGCCAGAGCACATTGCCACGTTCGGGGGTGCCGGTGATCAACAAAAGTGTCAATATGGTTGTATAGGCTGCAGGTAGGTCCTGTCCCCCAATTTTGATGTTTGTGAATGCGTGTTATATCCGGGAAAAGCTGAGAGATGTAATTCATGATCATCAAGATTTTTCCTCCGTTCTGGTTACTGATGGCAAGCAGTGCTTTGGAACATTGAGTAGCTAGAGATTTAGCGAAGGTGGTCACGTACTCTACCAGCCCGAACAAGGGTGACGGTCGGACACTCGAGGATGAATGCGGGGTGACTAGACCACAACGACACGCATAGGAAGTCTATACCATACTCTCCGAGAGGTGGAGCAGGACTCGGATAAGCAAACACTCAAGAAATTAGTGATCGTTAGATCTAACAATGATCTCTCATCTTTTACTGAGTTCTACTATGTAGTACCAAAAAAAATCCAACCAATGACTGAAACCTAAAGACCTTCACACGCAGCTGTCTGCGCCCTCCTCCAAATATCCTTCATCCAAGGTTCCGTCCCAGCGACGAACCTCACCCAAAGCATACAAAACACCCTTTCGAGGGCCCAATCTTGTATCGTAAGCACGCTGACTATGAAAAGGTCAAAAAGCCGAGTCGCAAAGGAGGAGGGGAGTACAGCCAAGGGGTGGCGAAGCTGGGCGCAGTCCTGGAAGACATCCAGTGGAATCGGTACCCAACGCATCCTTTGCGTCGTCCACTCGACCCATCCTAGTTCTTCGTTGCAACTCTTCCCTGGTTCAAAGACACGCATATATGTGTCTTCGTCGGACACGCTAAACAGTGGCCATTCGCCGTCTGTCTTGGACTTGCATCCTGCATAGAAGAACAGGTGGGCAGAGGGAGCGAGCAGGAAGAGCGTGAACACGTGCGGGGAGGTGTACAACATTGTTAGTGTTGACGGCTCGGATAGATCGCTGATATCCCTTTGAGCACGGCATTTCCACGTCTGCGTTGACGGATCACCAGAGAGGAGCACGACGCCGATGCCTGTTTCTGCACAGCGTTGCTCAAGGAACGCGAGGGTGCGCTGACGGGCATAGCGTTCGAGGAACGTGGGCCGCTGGTAGATAATTCCGCCTGAGTAGTTTCGCTCGGAAGCGGTGCGGCCGTTGTCTCCTGGAAGTAGTGATTCCTGTATATCGTATTCTCTCGAAGGTGCCAACCGCACCGCTGGGATGGGCTCTGGTCGAGCATAGACAGGCAAATATCTGCGGTAGTGGAGTATCCATGCTTGATACATTATCCGTGGAAGGGTCACGAACAATGCAAAAGGAAAATGGGAGAGTGTGGTGAGGAGATTGAGTGTGGTAAGGGGTACCGAGCATCGGGGAGTCAGATGAGCGGTGATTTCGAGAGGGCCAACGGAAGGCTTAGTGGGATTATGTTCTGGCATGTGTAGATGTATTCGGACGTTTGGTTTCGGGGGGTCACAAGGGGTTGGATCGAAAGGTGGGTGAGGGGGTAATTTGATGGCTACCGTGTAGAACCCCGAGCGGTCGTTGAATGGCGAGACGAAGAAGCGGTGGGGGAACGTCCATTGATGGTCATAGCTATCCTAAGAATGAGAGAACGGAGAAGTGGATGTGGAAAATGGTCATACCCCTTTGGTGGCAGCGGGTCTTCATCCTTGCCCAGCTGCAAAACGTACACGTGTCCCTCGCCAAAGGTATTGTGGACCTGATCAGGTGCGTCTTGGCGCTGTAGAAGGCTAGCTATAAGCAATGAGCGCTCACCTCTAGAACGACCGCAGACACATTGCCCGAGGGTCGGTAGCAGTAATAGACCGTGAGGGGATTAATACCCTCGAACGCACAGATGGCGGGCATCGTCATCATCCATACGTCTCTTATTTCGGACGGTGTGGTGATAACACCATTGTCCAGCAAGACACAGACGAGTTTCGCTCGGATAGAAACAGGAGACGTATGCTCAGCACCTCGGCGGGCGAGATATCCGTCACCCCTAAGGCCGACTAGGGTACCCCATATCGACCCGAAGCGGAAAATGTAACCTAGTTTTGGACCCCAGCGAAAGGATATGGGTAAATCCAAGGCGGAACGCTCGAGGGCGTCCAGGGAGACGATGAGCGCGAGTGTAGGGTACGTGAATGCGTGTTTGGAGCGGACGGGGAGGAGCCTGACATGGGTGACCTTGTTGACTAGGACGTACGCACGGGACGGTGGGCTGTGCTGCATCGGTCGGGTGTACAACCAGTAGAACATAAGCACACTGAGACTCAGATACACCGTGACCGCCGTCGACGTTGCCATCGTCGTCGTCAACAGCGATTGCGACGGTGCGCGGATCCTCACGTGAACAGTCACATGACCAATCGTCGAACAGCAAGCCTACGCTCGGCGTTTCCGCAGAAAAGAGCAAAAGTCAGCGTGCGGAGCGACTTGCAAGCTTTTTAAACTACGCATCGCGTGATCATATACTACGCTGGTCCTCTTCTCCAATACGCCCGCACGTTTCAAGTTGATCAGAGGTTACGTCGCATCGTTACATCGTCCGACGTAGGAGCAAGTCATGAGCCAAACGCGTAAACGTGGAGGGAAGAAAGGTATCGCAAACATGATGTTATGGATGCGGAGGGGGGAATTGGGTAACGCCAACAAGAAGCGGGAGACGAGAGCCCTTCGAACAGCGAGAGTAGACTAGATTCGACCGAGGCGACTTGTGGAATGCAAGATCGAGTACATCGACTCCTTGGGCATAAGGGAAATTTTCTCGCTCCCCGTGCAGTCGTACGGGTCACTGACAGCGTATGCAGGCGGCGCTCCCGGTGGCGCAAAAGGAGCGAGTTCGTTCGCGGGAACTGCTCTCGCGATGCCAGACTTTGTACTGGAGAGTGCTTCGCATGCTCCGGGCGGGGCAAACGCGTAGGCTGCTAGATCCTACGAGGCAGACAGCTGCGAGTGTAGGTAAGTGTTGGGTTTGTTTCATCTTGTTGGTAGAGAGTGACTGTGTACATGATTCGAAAGATTCGACAACCATCTAGTTAGGAGAACTTTCTGAGACCTGTACATGGTCAGTATGTACGAGGATATTGCACGGTCATACGCTCAAGTGGCAGGAGGTCCCGCAAAGGCGGTCCAGATATTGGATTGTCTAAGGTCAACGCGACATGAACGATCCGGCATGCTATACGACACCAGAAGCAGCTGGCCGAACAGCATCCTCGTCTCTGCCTATCACATTCACAACCCGTCAGTATCCCATCCACCCAACACGGCAATACGCAATAACGGCACCACCCACCCTCGAAAAACTTTTGCAAAAACGTGCGCTGCGGCCTCTCGTCCGCCTTGAGAAGAATACCCATCACATGGTCCGTCTGCTTCCAACAATTGAGGGTCTCCTGCAGGTCCTGGCGGCCCTTGTGTATGAGAAGCTCGATCGCACGTGGATCGGTGACATGCCGGTTGGCTTCGAACTTTTGGCGGATGCAATGTCGGACGTAGGCTGGCGTGAAGGGGATGGCGTACAAGGAGACGATTTCGGGTGCCTGTGTGCATCCCTGGCGGTCAGTAGTGTCCTCATATGCAAATAAGAGACGAGTCAGACTTACGGCGCGAACCCAGCCTCTGTAAAGATCAATAACACGCCTACGAGCCTCTTCAGGATTGCTGGACATACGCGAGACCTGCGCCAAGCGGGACGGAATCGTCGTCATGTTGTTCTTGTTTCCAGAGTGTCGCACAAACTCGGAAAGACTCGACAGCACCGCTGATTAGTAAGCAAATGAGTCGTGATTTCCTAGTTTGGGTATGACTAGGAACGTCCTTCTTATCTCCTTGTACTCCACCAACACATCCGCTTGTCGAACATGGTCAGAGCAACAGGCAAGTACAGTCCCTGCGCCATCTGAGCGCTCCACATCCAACACGTACTTTATCTCGCAGGAAAGTTTAACAAGACCAAGCGCGGTGGTGGTAGGAACTTTAGGTGGGCGTACACGGCACGAGATGAAATCGGATGGTGCTGACGCTGCGAACGGCGCGTCTAGTCGGGATATGGTACTCAATCCTGATGGGATAGCTGAACCGAGATCGTACGTATACTTTCATTACCTGGGTCTGAGCTTTATAATCATCATTGTGTAGGTCTCGTCGTAAGGACGCTGAGGACGACAGCGACGACGACAACGACGACAACGACGATGCAGTAGAGGAAGAGGACAAAAAAGAAGAAGAAGAGGGGGAGGAGGAGGAGGAGGAAGAAGAAGAAGAAGAGAATGCAACTGGACCGAGTGCCCCCACACAACCAGAATTGACACGACCAGAACGACGTGAACTCAAGAGGAAGCAAGCCGCTCAGAAACAAGCTCAGAAACAAGGGATCGACGAAGACGGCGAGGATGCGGATCTCATCAATCCCAATCACATCGAGAAGAAACTCAACATATCAGACTTGGGATCGGAACAGTTGACTCGCAAGGAAAGGTAGGCCTGATGTTCCGATGGAATCGTCGTCTGGTTGTCATGTGCATTTTGATCGTATTAATGTGATTGTGTATGTTTAGGGATGCTAAGGAGAAACAGGAGGCCAAGGATCGTTATTGGAAGGTAGGCGGACGTGCTCGGCGACTTAGATGATGCATCTCATTCGATCATCCAGCTTCATCTTGCTGGCAAGACAGAGGAAGCAAAGTCGGATCTTGCTCGTCTGAAGAAGATTAAAGAGGAACGCGAGGCTGCACAGGCCAAGCGCAAGGCTGAAGCGGAAGGTCTGTATCTCCAGCCTCCAGTTCTGTGTCCGAACGTTGACAAGTAATTCGTACAGCCAAAGCAGCAGAGATAGAGACGAAGAAGAAGGCAGCCATGAATGGGAAGCGTGTTTAATCTTGCTTGGTATTAACTTGATGTATGATTTATTATCACCCGCATGCTCGAGTTGCCACAGAAATGTGTTGGGGTTCTGCTAGTAACTTAGAGTCGAACGAGAAGGCATAACATTGTGAAAGACTCCTAGTCGATTGCGATATGATCGATGACCATTTCATGCACCTTCAGCTTGCGAGCAGCCGCGGAGCAGTTGGAGACACCGTGACGGTGTCGTGGGCATGACGGAATCAAACTGATGCTTCCAGAACTGACGAGGTACGTATATATCCTCGGGCTAATTGTAATCAGAGGAGATGACGACAATATTACTGTGGGACATGCTGAAGTGGATGTCATGAGGACACCCGCCGGGGACCATCCCTGCGTGCCTACGCTGCAAGTAGCACAACGGCAAGGTGCGATAACGAGAAGATGGAAAAAATGCCCTTTGTACAAGCCAACTTGTAACTGAAGTACTGACATACAACTGCGTACAAGCACACGATTTCCGTCCATCATACACGAACTACTAGTACATGAACTTAGAACATCGGTAACACGTATATATTCCGCAGCCCTAAAACCAGAAACGACAACATAATTCCATATGTTCCCTTTCGGACTCGAGATCACCGTATCTTGCGAGCGCGGTTACAGCTTGGCCCACGTACCGCATTTCTTACGCCAGCGCTCCTCTGCGTCACCCCATACCCACTCGGACTCGCTCTGCCACGCCCATGCGTCCTCGATCGACTTGCGCACAGAATCGAGCTCCTCCGGATTGCCGTGGGCAGGTACAGAGCCGTCCGCAGAGGCAGAGAAACTATAGTACCGACCGACGTCTTGAGATCGCTGGACGATGCTGTTCGCAAACGGTAAACGGACTTCTTCATAGGTCTTGAGTGCGTCGGCTACGTTCCCTAGATGCGTTAACTCATGTGTCAGCAAGCGCCCCAGCACGTATGCGTCCTGCCGGCGTAGGGTGTCGTGAATCGATATAGTTCTAGGGGTAGTGACTAGGGTACCCACCTCCATCGCCTGTCCTGCGCCCGCTCCAAAGTGCGGCTCCATGGCATGCGCCTATGGTGTCTTCAACCACTGTTGTGTTTACCGCACACTGAGATAAAGCTCACCGCATCTCCAAGCAACACAACCCTGCCGTCCACATAATAAGGTAATGGCTGGAGGGAATGTAGTGCCCATCTTGACGGTCTCTCGACGCACTGCGATTGTGTCAGGAAAGGGTCAAAGCAAGCGACTAGGATATTATCGGATACCTTCGCTAATGCTCTAGAATGAACCTCCCAGTCTTCGAATTGGTCCAAAATCTCCTTTTCAGAAACATCCATTACCCAGCGGCCCTCAAATGGTGTCCCGAATCCATCACAGTTGTGACGGAAGATGACAACATTGATCAATCGCCCATGGGAGACGGGATATGCTACGATATGCTATACAAGTGTGTGTTGGTCAACTGCGAAGAGTGCGGAGTCGCGTTACTCCTACTTTATTCTTTCCGAGATGCTGGATACAGAAGTAAGCATTCTACTAGTGCGAACTGGTGACGTGGCTTACCAGCGTCAGGCCAGTGGGCGCTTCGACGTTGGGGTACTCCTTCAGCAGTTTCGTCGTCGGCACTAAGTTTCTATAAACCAGGATACCCGTCCACACAGGATCTATGCAACCGAGTAATCTCTTTCTGGAGTCACCGTCTCGGGTCGAGAAAGCGAGCTTCTGGTACATGGTTTTGCGTGTTGCTGAGCGAATGCCATCTGCCCCCACCAACACATCCGTAACAGTGCTGGAACCGTCTGAGAAATGCAGCGTTATTTTCCCTGTTTCGGAATTAACGTCGTAGGATTCGAGCCTCTTGGACGTGTGGATTTCGCAAGACGCAGGAACGTGCCGCAGGAGAAAGTCCACCATGTCCTTTCTGTGGACCGTCATTGTCCCACCTGCGAGACGAATAAATTGAGAGACACTATGAGTCGTTGAACAAGCGGGCTAACGTTTCAAATTCCTTGAGAACCAGTGATACCCATCCAGTTGATCGGACTTTCTGAAACTCGGTCCTAAATGAGAAAGGTGTTGTAGATGGCGAGGTTGGTATACGGACGAAAGGTCGACGAACCGGTGTTTTCATGTGGGGGTCCAATAGCCAGCTCAATGAGCTCGTCATACAACCCCAACTCTTTCATGATGTCCATGGTCCTCCCAAAGAATCCGATTCCAGCACCAACAGTGGTGATTGTGGGACCAGCCTCAAATATCTCAACTGGTAGGGTGCCATGCTTCCCGATAACCAAAGCTAGCGTCAGTCCGCCTATTCCTCCCCCACTACAACGAAGTAAGCCTCGCCAAGTATGTTACAATGGCCAGAGCCTACCAAATGGACACACGGAACGTTGATTTCATGAGGACGCGGGCGTCAGGTGCGACGATAGTGTAAAACAATCGTCTGCGCGGGGATCGGGAGCTGGCGGGACAGCATTCGACAATATGTATGGTTGCTGCGCCATTAGCCGAGCTTATACATCCCTGTTAGCATCGGTCGATTTTGTTCTGCAGCGACGGAAAAACGTCCGAGTTTGGTTAGTTAGGTTAGGCCCCGACTTACCCGGAGTGACCCGCTTAGAAGATAAGCCCACGTAGCGGTTATAGGGTGCGGTTTCGAGAAACAGGCGCTGCCGACCGTCGCACTTCCGGGCTGGTTGAGGGACTACCGGCTAAGTGCTGCAGTAGGAATAAAGTCGAGTGTTGGATGCTTAACAGCGGACTACGTCAGAGTAGGTGGCCCCATAGGTTGGAGCAGTGATGTGGCATCATTTCCAGAAGTGCGGACCCGAATCGCCCAACGCCATCATGCATCATGATGGACGTTCGTTTTTGGATGCTTTGCTGATCGGGTCAACCACAGCGCATGCCTTGTTGGGTGCATTACATAACAGTCGTCATGTACAGTGGCACCGCTTTCTCCAGACCGCGTCGACATCCCAAAGTCCGAGTCGAGTCGTGATGCACCCTCGCAATGCGTACGCCCGGCCGCCCGACTTTTTAGGACTCGCAAGGCGCTATCCGCCTCTCCGACCACAGTATGTTCTCGCTTTTGCAACCAGGAACAACCCCATAATTATGACTGGAGCGTGTTCTTGACACACACAGGACCCACCATCGATTTTAAGAGTGCCTCTGCACAAAGGTCAGAGAAAATGTACCTTTAACATTGCCACGGATTGTGCTTAGTGAGTGAAAGACGGTTGACAGAGGCGTTACTTTACCTAGACTTTCATATCAGTCTCACTCTTCCTGACAATCGACTATGCCCACCTGTAAGCTATCGTTCCTTGAGGTGGTCATAGTGATCATACATCTTTTCATAGGTACCAAACCGGTGCGTCCCTTACTTCTTGCCCATTGATGGGCATCAGATACCAACCAAAATTTTCCAAGGTTGAACTATGTGCTCTGGGTCCAAGACATTGTCCAGACGTTCGTTCTCGGCGATGAAGTTGTTCGCGGAATTGACGTGTACGTATTATTGAATTCAGTAAAATTTGACCTTCTCATCCACTGGCAGTGGAACCGGAGCCTCCGCCATATATCCTTTGTTGGCATGTCGCTTAGAACCAATGTGGACCTTTGTTGCTACTGGTAAACGTTCCTCGACCCTTTCTTCTCGGTTGAGGTTCATCCTTCTTCAAGATATCGACAAGGAATCCCTTATGTCGGCTCAGCAAAACGTCGAGAGGAACGGCCTTTCTGATAGAATTGCCATAGTAGATGTGTCTTCTAGCGAGAAGATCTTGCAACCATTAGAAGGAGCCCTTGCACTACCGTAACATTTTCCATCATGGAGATCACGAATTTTATGTGACTGATTGTACCGCAGGTTTCACTTCACAATGTGCAATCCGCCTTTTTACGCCAGCATGGAAGAAGTCGCTCAATCGACA
>JBBPMW010000747.1:0-14595 GCA_038090535.1 Tylopilus alboater | reverse complement strand
GCGCCCCGGGTGGAGGTGAGTTTCGAACTTCGAGCATGTTACAGTTTGCACCGCCACCAATAACTCTTGGCTCTCACAAGGCAAAGGACATCCGAAATAGCTGGTAATTATTCCCCATCAGGCCTATGCCGACCAGCCAGTGAAGCCCGCTGATGGAAACGTACAGGTCCAATTGTTGGATGTTAGGCCATGCTGTTCAAGTTTGTTTGTTCGCGCGTTCGTGCGAAAGGATCTAGGTTGAGCCATTAGATTGGCAAGCTGAGTGCTCTCTACCACAGGAAATGTGACAAGTACTTAGAAGGTTGGTCCAACGGACCTCAATGGATGGGAACGTCCACCACCCAGTCCCTGGATCACAGGTTGCGTCCACAGGATGGCCCATGGATCGATCCATGGAACCTCGAGTCACCGAGTCCGGGTTCTACATAAGGCCTTGGTGCGGCGAAACGTTCCAGGTATGATGTACAGTTCCAATCAGGATAACTTCCCATGTTTCCATAGCAGCGTTGGAAGTAAATGGGGCTTCCCGCGCGGGGCGAGCATGCGTTGCGAGCGCGCGCGGTGGAGAAAATTACCTCAAATCCTATTTTGAACCTGCTCCGAACCGCGTTCGGTATTGCTATAGCCCCCGCTCTCCATTCTCTTCCGTCGGTATCTCCCTATCAAATTCTGTTCCCTCCAGCTGACCGCCCCAAACAGCATGGCTTGCAGCGTGTGCAGACACGCCACGTTTCGGTCATCCAGTGTTGACGGGCCGAATCCATTGTCAATTCCCCGGGCCTGTCGACCTCGGATATCCTGTGTGCGCCCTCCAGCACATTGCTTATAAATCGAGGGGCCATTGGAATCGGCGGAGTGCCAAGGAGAAAAGCCAAGATCTCCGCCAGATCGGATAACCTTCTATTGGGAGCGTCCGGAGATTGAACAAGTTCTGGGTCACGTTTCTGGATGCGGAATTGTGTTCGCCCGCCAAATCCCCCTGTTACCTTGAAGGCCACGGAACGCTGGAAAGGACCTCTGCAGCGTACCGAAGATGGTTTGCGAATACCTGACACGTTCCCTAGTATGCTATGTAGACAACAGAACCAATGATAACAATAACCGTCGACGCAACGTGAATCGTGACTCGTGAGCAGGATGCGGTGGAACCCAATCTAATCTGATTTTGCACTGTGAACATCGCTGAGTCATGTGGGGTACCATTGAGTCGACACTGAACACTTTGGCCAATGTATGGCAGCTCGCCTTCGCAGAATGATCAAGGGGTTCAACAGGGTTGGAGGCACGACTCACTGTCTGGGCGGGCCTGCTCTCTCGCTCCGACGATTCCGCTGGCCCGGGGTCCATTTCTTCACGTTATGGATCGTGATCGTGACTGATGAAGTGACATGCATGTTCGATGGAGCTGCGATGACCCAGCGAAGGCTCAATTGCCTCGACGATCTGCCCCCACCCAAATAGAAGATAAGCGATATGTTGGGGATCCCTTAGTGCCTCATGTCTTGCTCGATGAAGGGACGACATGTGGTTCCGATCAACGCCCTGAGGGCGCGGACGGAGGAGGCTGCGAGTGCTGCAAGGCGTGTTCACAAGGGGGAGGCCGCGAAACTTGCGCGTGAGAACTCAGGAAGAGCATGAACGCGCACAGAATTTGTGTGAGGATGCGGGGAGGGCGACTCGGATACTTAGCTGCAAAGGAGGAGGCGGAAAGGGCACAAAAAGCGGATAAACAACGTCGCAAGGCCGAGGTTGGTAGGGCTCTGGCTGAGGAGATGTCCCGTACCGCTGTAGAGGAGACCCGGAAGGCTACAGAGGCAGAATTTAGAGAAGGCAGAGAGACACTTGAAGGGTATCTAGCCCGTCGTAACGCCGTCTCCCGAAGAACTCGCCAAACGACGCATCCAGTACAAGGAAGATTGTTTCTACTTCGCTGTCGCCGGCATCTCTGTGAGTGGCAAGTCTTCCGAGCTCGTTAACGCATTTCGTGAATTGCGCAGCCGAGATGCAGGTGCTGCAGTTGTAGGAGTGATGGAGACGACCCTCCAGACGACCAGATACCCAGACGCCTGCAGCAATGCCTGAGATCTGCCGGGTACGACATCCTTGGTGCGTGTACCCCAAGATGTCGCAACTAGTAGTATGGCCCCCACCTCTTTGACAGTCTCCGACAATCGGTTCACCGTGACGGATCTTGTCAACGCGAGATGGTTCAACATTCCCACATATGAAGGATATGGGGTACGGAGGCTGCGCGCAAGCAACTCATCGAGAAGACGAGGAAAAGCGTGCAGGCTAACTTGAAAGCCGCCAACCTCCGTGTCTACTTCGTCCCTAACATGGCCGAGGCCTAATCCGCTTATTTGCGAGATCAAATTAGACAGTCATCTCTATAAGGACTAGTTTCAAATATAGCATCGCCCTCCGGGCGTCCCTGGACCCGGAGTTCTGGTCTTTTACAGCCCTAACCATTTTAACTGCGACTTGCATCACGATGTTGGAGGGTGCGCCGAACGCATCCTTTGTTTCTCGGAGTCTGCGAAGAGCAGTGACGCCGAACTCGATGTCAAATATTGTCGTCGTCCAAAACGTCCAAAACGACCGGAACAACCATTGGTTCACCTTCAGACCCTGACACAGATTTTTAGTGATATGTGACACGTAGAGACACATTTTCGCTATGGTGTAGTTACGTTCTAGTAGCCGCGTCGGATGTGATGCTCGCCCGCAGCGGCTCTGTACAATGTGAGTGGTCACGACCTACATAACTATCGAAACTCGCAATTTCTGACCATTTAGTATCCTGACTCGTTGCAACACGCCGATCCCAGATCGCTCCCAGGATGGCACACACTTTGGTGTGTCAGCCGAGCCGTATTTCCAGGCTAGGGAGTACTGCCTGGAGGTTCTCAAATTCAGGAGGTCTCCCCTACCATGCTTCCTTCTCACCAAATATTTCCGGTTGGTCCTCGCGTCGCCGCCAACATCCCCGGGACCGACGCGTCTACATCGTCTCCACGTACGGCGGAGAACTACTGTAATCCCGCTTATTCGCGAGATCAAATGACCATTATGATGATCTCTACAAGGACTAGTTTTAAGTTTGGGCCGAAAGGGTGACGTTTCGCTATCGTCTAGCCGCGTCGGATGTGAGTTGTAACAATTGGGATAGATCGCACTAGTTAACGGTGCTACAATATCGCCGAGGCCATCTCCATCTCGAGACGCAGTTTCAATGGGCTTGCTTGCGGTACCTCGTAAGGTGGCGAAACCTGTGTGTCTTGGTGCATCTCTGACTCAGATCTTCCATGCCAACTGTGACCGTCGCTCCTCGCTTCGTGTACGTACGACAAGACTGTCCGCTTGAACATCTGCCAACTTCTCATCTACACCACCTCACACCCCCCTCTGCATTCCAGCTTATTATACCCTCGGACGAGGGCGCGCCATTGATGCGACCTATCCCGACCTGGGCAGAGCTCGCCCGCAGCGGCCCTCGTACAATATCAGTGGCCCCGACCTAACTATCGAAACCTTTACATCCAAAGGAACTCCCTTGCCGAGTCATTTATCGCCTTCCCACCGAAATTCTCAAAGTCATATTCATCCATTGTGTTGGTGGGTCAGGAGCCACCTCCTTGTGATGGGGACGAGATCTTGCAAGGTGGCTCATGACCTTACTATGCTCCATAACTTGTCCGTAACATACGCAGAAAGTTTAAGGATTAGGTGTATTTTATTCACTTCATGGTGTAGCAAAATGGCACCCTGCATGTTGCCCTGCTATCCCCTCATCAGTTCGAATGGTGCTAGTAGACCGAGCGACGGTCAGCGGAAACCGAGGCTTGAGCAGGTAGCCGAACTCGATCAATGGGTTCGTCATTTATACAAGATATGAAGAGAGAGAACAACTACGATATTTTTTTTCGACTACCGTACAAAGAAAACACCAGACAGGTAACATCACGCCGGCACGACGATCCGCTCCGCCAAAAACCGCGACAAGACCTGCGTCAGATCCTTTTCTCCCTCCGACTTGCCCAACACCTCCTCGCTCTTCGCCAGCACGGGCCTGGCACGCGTCAGCAACGCCTGTAGATCGGCCGTCATCTCCCCCGTCATACCCCTCCTTAGCCTCTCCGCCAGCGCCCTCGGCGCCCTACCCTTGCTCGCATCCAGCTGCGTGTTGTGGCTTTGATTGTGCTCCTCTGCCTCCACCTCGGTTGCTGCAGGGTCAAAGTCGGGCTTGGAAAGCCACATCGCGAGTTGCGTAACCGCGTAGACGAGGAGCGCCTCGAGGGTCCGTCGGGCGGTGAGCGTGGCCTGGCTCACGGCCAGCGGCATATCTTTGATGGAGGTGGGGGGTACAAGCGCTTGACCAGCGGGTCGGTTAACGAGATTGCGCAGTACATCGAGGGTGCAGTTTGCTAGCTCTAGCAATGTGCCTAGGGATGTCGGCTCTCCGAGGACAACCTTGGAATGCTAAATTGCGGAAGACAAAATACTCAGTAAACGGTTCCAAAAAAAGATAAAAATAACGCACGGGGACGATGAGGGCCTCATGCAGAGGCCATTCCTCCTGCTCCTTCAGGAGCACGTCATATGCCCGACTGACGCTGACGAGCGTCGACACAATTGAACTACACAGCCTGAACATCATGTGGACCAACCGCGCCGTAAGAGGATGCTTTCGCGGATCCAGCATCTCAAGTTGGGTCAACGACGAGTCCATTGGCTCCTTTTCCATCGCCGCCCGTTCTTCGGGGGTGACAGGCTCCAAAAGCCTAGCGAGGTGGTTCGGGTGCGTCAGCGCATAGTTCAGTTGCTGGAGGAACACGAGTGCGCGCGTTGAGAATACGCGGAGCACTTTTGTAACGACCGGGTTTGGGTTCGTAGTGGTGGGGGGCACGCTCTCCGCAACGGCGTAAAACAAATTGACAGTCTGCTCCATCTCCTCCAACAAAGGTAGCGTAATGGGATCGCCAATACTCCAGGACAGCGCACGCGCGATTTGCTTCCCATAGAGCTGGATCATGCCACAGGCATTTGCGCTGAAGAAACGATGCTGGTTTCCCAAGGCGTAAACGACCCCAGCCACGATGGAAAGCATGTAGCAGTATGCTCTATGCGCTGGGCTGCGTTCTCCCGGTAGTTCAGGCAACGCAACGTCGATCAGACCGTCACTAATGGCCACGCTGATGCTGTTGTTACTGTATGCCGCAGCGACTCCTTCGCTCGCAAATCTCTCCGCTCCGGACGGGATGCTAACAAGGGCCATGTGGAACAAGAAGATGTGTGGTACATATAGCGGCATTCGCCGGGCCCGAAGTAGGGGCAGATCAGAAGTGCCAGCTATATCTGTATGGACCAGCAACTCGAGGCTTGACTTGATGACATCCGTCTCCTGGCACCGCGTGAGCCAAGGTAGCGACGATGCGCTCACGTCCGGCCGAGTACATTGCTCGAATACGGCAACAAGGAGTTCCATATCGCGGTCGAGATCCAGATCCAGACGCGTTCGGGCCGAGTCGAACGTGAGGCGAAGAGCATCGACGACAAGATTCAAGGTGGTTTCGACGAGTCCGGTGATGTTCAGGCGTTTGGCAGCATTAACAACCTTGGGTCGGGTGGCCAAATTTCGGCATTGCCGAGCGCAGTAGTATAGCAGCTGCAAGAGCGTCCTGTGAAATGGAACAGACACTTTCCCAAGGAACGACGCGGAAGGAGGTTGTGCCTCGTTTTGCAACAGTTCATGGACGTTGGTAACGAGCGTCATGAATGGCTCAACCTCGGCGTCCGTATCCGTAGTAGAGAACCATGCGACCTCGAGAACCGAGAGTAGGAGACCGAGCCGTACCCCATGAATGGTCGCCATCATGTCTCCTTCTCTCTTCTCTTGAGCAAGAGCTGCAGAAATGGTCGACGCTAACGCCAGCAAACTTGGCCTCGTCCCTTGTTCGACCCGGATGAAGGGCAACATCTGCCTCAACAAAAATTGCCAAGCCTCAGCCATGGCTGTCTGCGCGTGCGCCAGAGAAAGGTTGAGATTGATCGACAGCACCTGTTTCTCGATCGACTCGACTTCATCTTCATCGGTAACGCATTGCTGAAGTCTACTTCTCAACAGTTTCGGTGAGAACGTGAATTCGTCACCGAACTCGCGCTGCGAGACTGGATCTTGCGATTGAAGTTGGTCGAGCGAAAGGCCAGGGAAGCCTCGCGAGAGCTGTTCAGAAAGCTTGTCATATAGACCCGGGTCATAGCAACTAGAAGCACCCTCGTTGATAAGATCGTTGAGCTGGTCGTCGCCCTTGAAAGAGGGGATAAACTGGGTGTAGCTGAGCGGTTTCGAAAGAGGTTCGGTGGCATTTTTAGGAGCTGGCTGGAGGAAAATATCCTGTCCGATGATGCCGATAGCGTACGACTTCACCATGCCACGGTAAGCCTGGACGGACACTGCCTCGTGAAGGTTAGACCGTCGTTCGCCATCGACTACGACAAACGATTCCACGGCATAGTCTGGATCTGGTCCGATTTCTTCTCGAGCGATAGCAGCGATCTGATCCCAAAATATCTTGTTTTGACGGGCACTTTCGATTACGGATTGATGTTCGAGGCCGTGCTGCCACACAACATGGACGAAATGGAGAACGGACGCAAGGAGGGAGGGGTTGGCTTCCCAAAGATCCTTCCAATGCCCAAGGGTCTCCGTCGCAATCTCCAGCGCGCTCTTAGACTTCTTATCGTCGCCGCCCTCTTTCCCTTCCTCCTTCTCCTTCCCTTTGGAGCTCGGGATGATGAACTCACCTGTGACAAGAAGTTTGGAGAGAGCAGGCTCCTTGTCCACGGCGAGGGAAATAAAACTCCAAACGGCGCTTCGGAGGGAGAATTCTTCGTACGGATGTTCCACTATGCGAACTAAGGAAGCGACTGTGGCTTCCGGGTTGGAGAGATGTCCGATGATTGTTGGGGGTGAAGGAACCGCTAACGAGCGGGAAGCGCACAGGGCGTGAAGAACGCGCATAGCTTCCAGAGGAACCAAGGTGCCCACGCCCCTCTCCTTCACGAACGTGGCGAGCACATCCACGGGATCTACACGGGCTCTCGCAGAGTCAGAGAAGCCTGCACCTCCAGCAACTTTTGCGCAAAGCGCTTGTTCGAGCAGGGACGGCTTGCTGTTGTTGGGGCCTATCTGCTTGTGATTAAGCACCAAGCGCGCAAGTTGAAGGTGCGATTCGAGCAGGTATATCAGACGGCGAACGTCTCCGAACCTCCTAGCGTGGTAGAGCGACCCAAAGATGCTTGGGCTGGCTGCTATGGCCGATACGAGGGGATTGATCGTAGAAGTGGTCGCTTTGTGAAGGAATGTGTCAATGACGGCCTCGCTCAAGGTAGGGAATGGTCGACTGCTGATGGCAGGGGGTGACTGGAAAAGTATATTGGCATAGAATGATGATATCCGTCTGCCGATCTCGAAACGATCCCCCAGCTGAGCATATTTCCAACCCAAATGTTCGACCCAAATCTCGCCGTGTACGAAGTTCGCGGCTCGCATGAGTACTTCCTCCTTGACTTGTCGTAAACGCTGGTTGTCCGGTGGAATAGTCAACACGGAGGCGAAGGCTTCTTGGAGGAGCTGCTGAACAAGGTTCAATAAGGCAAGGGTCATTGTATATTGACCAGTAGCTCTTTCCGCAGGCAAGGCGACTGCTGCGAAGCCAGAGGTTTGACTGGGACCAAAAAGCGCAGTTGCAGAACGGATATAAAGCCAGACTCGGAGGGAGTATTTGGGCAACGTAAGCAACGCCGAAAGCACGCTCATCGCCGACGTCACGAGCTGAGTACGAGAGAAGCCACGCGTGTGAGGACGACTGAGGGCTTCTTCAAGAATCATCGTGGTCAATTGCACCAAGTCTGCAGAGCCGTTTTCTGTTTGGGTAGTGGAATCACCTGTTTCGAGGGACGCCAAGAGCTCCTCCGCAAGAATGGGCTTATCCTGTATAACGCTGCGTATGAGGTCGAGTGCATCCGTCGCAAGTGCTTCATCGCCTCCATCGCCAATCTCCATGCCGACATCCTCCAGTCTTAGCGTCAAAGGCGACGAACCAGGACCCATTCTCCCAAACGTCACGTCCTGATACAAGTCCGCTGTACCCGCGTGCATACTCCGGCCAGTAACGTATTCGGTGAGCACATCTAGGACGACCTTCCAGCCGCTATATTCGTGTTGCCAACATACTGCAGCGAACTCTCCACCGTCGCCACTGAGGAGCCGTCCAGTGGAGCGCGGAGGTATAATCGAGCCACCGGGCAATCGGATGGCTCGAATGTTGGTATACGTTAATCCAGGCGCTGAAGCGGAGCGTCCATATTGAACCTTCTCATATACCGCATTGGGGCCTGTGCACGACAAAAGGGGGATGACGAGCGAAAAGGTCGGAAGCTTGTCCATGTAATAGAATACATGCTGAGCGCATATCTCCCGTTCAGCTTCTTCTTCTTCGTTCAGGGCCTGGGAGTATTCCGCAGAGGACGCCACGCAGAGGGGATCGGTGTCAAGGAATCCGGACGCAGTCGCTGCACGCAGAATCCTGACGAGAGATCTGAAGTGAATCGGAAAGCGCGACCGAGCGACATCTATTATGGCCCGCCGTGCGACGCCTTGCCGCCAATCGGACTGCCAGAACTGTCGACATATACCAGCTACAGATCGACTTTCGCTTCTTCCGAACAAGGCAATCCAGACTTCAACAAGCGAGTCGAAATCTGGGATAAGCTCCACGGGGACCAGCTCGACAACAGCCATTAGGAAACCTGAAAAGAGATCAGTCACCAGAACTAGCTCGAACCATGACTACTCACCCTTCAATACAGAGCGGAACGCGATGGCGTTGGGGTCCGTTACGGTAGAACCTGCTTTCCAAGCGACCGCGGTGACAAAGAGCGGCGACGTTGTCAACAAGTTGTGCAACAACTTGAACAAGCCCACTTCGTTGCTTAACGCCACGCGACCCATAAGGACGTATGTGGGTTCTCGCTCCTTTCCGCGCGGCGGATGGGTAAGTGTTGAATCATAGAACGGCCGATACGAGGCAGGGATGTCCTTCATCTCTACGATCTTCGCGCTTATTCGGGACAGCACAAAAGCCCATCCTAGGTAGGTGCACGCGTGCTGGTTGCCAGGATTGGAGGTGACGAGGTCGTGTATTCGTCTCAAAGAATCCGGAGAAGCAGAGTAGAACGTATTGTCTGCGGGTGTTGCCGATATTTCAATACCACCAGGCTCTGCAACCCTCTCCAATTCCAGTACCTCGATCGTGATAAGCATCCACAGACCAGCGATGTCTTGAAGGATTTGCGTGCCTTCTTCGTCTAAAAGAAGCGTGGAATTATGTTGCGAAGAGCCGAGATTCGTGTTGTAAGCAGCTTCGAGTAGCTTCACCACAAGCTCGCCCTCGCAGGGGACATACCCCCACATCGTCCAGAAAAGTACTTCCAACATTGCCAATTGCTCTCTAGAATTCTGCTTGGCCCAACGAGACGCGGCCCTTGGATCCTCACTAAAGGTGTTCGGTACGCTCTCTTGAGTTTTTCGCAGGTATTCGGCCACAAGGGAGTCGGCAAACGCACGACCATCCGGGAGAATATTGGGGAGGTTCTTCGTAGCGATGACGTGTGTCAGGTCAGCGGCATTCTCCTGAGCACGGAAGAGTGGGATAAGGATGCGAAGAAGGAAGAGGCGCTCAGAATAGTAGAATGGTGTGATGGCAGCAATGAGTTCCTCGACGAGACTCTTGTCCGAACTGGACCCGGAGCTTATTGACAGTCCTTCGTTGTAGAGGAACGATCGTAGCAGAACGAATGCCTGAATCTCGTCAATCTCCAAATGCGAGCTAAGCGCAATGGCGAATTCCTTTGAGACGTCGTCTACTTGCAAGACAGATCCGTCTGACAGCGTGACTGTGCCACTGTCCACCGCCTTGCGCGACGCAGGCGTTGGCTTTCCGTAGGGCTTCGCAACATCACGAATTTGTGGGATGCGGGGTGTTATTTTTTGAGATATCTGTTCCACCGACCCTCCGTCACGTCGACCAGTGAGGAATGAGTGAAGTTGTTGATACGTACTATAGCAAGATATGGTGAAGCGCAAGGAAAAATACGGATGTATAGACTTACACGTCGATCAGCGACGAGCGCTGTGAAGATTCCCCAGACATGCTGACACGACGGCCCAAGCGTGAACCTGTTTCAGAACAAGGCGTTGTTTGTCAATGTTTATTCCCAAGGCTTTTGCTAAACACATCCAAACAATGCGCCGTGTGCGATACAAGTTCCTACCAAGTTGGCATCAAAGCCTCTGGGTGTATAATACGGTAATACTGTTGTAACAATCAGACCCAACCTCGAGCAGAGCCACGTCCACCACCATGTCCTCTTTCTCTTTCCACTACAAACATTGCGTCCCGCATCGTCACCAACATTCTGTCATCCTCCTCAGCAGCTTGATTGGACGCTGCCGTAGCTTTCTTTGAGGATATATATGGTCGAGCCCACGACGTTCCGGCGGCGGTAGATGCCACTGGTGTAGTCGTCGTTGCCGGTGTCGACGTTGTGGCTGGTGCTGTGACTGCAGGTGCGGGTGTCGCAGCAATCGGCTTTGGTTTCGGAGTCGTTGCAGGAGCATTGGCTGCAGTCATCCATGCATATTTCCCCCCGAGTCCCGCGGCTTGACTGGCAACCGCATTCGACATTTTCTTGCGCACGTCTTCAGACATATTTCTTGCCGTGACACCGGGACCCTCCTTTTTCTTCTTCTTCTTGGGTGCACCGCCGTCTTCTTCGTCTACGGCCATCCCACTCCCACCTCCAGAAGCTTGTGCGGCCAGGTTGGCCGCATGCGCAGCCGCGAGGTCGGCGCGCTCCTTGCGCTCCCTCCGAATCTTCATTTCTTCGTCCCGCTCACTCTTTTCCAGAGCGGAAAGCTGTTTTCCCAGGTCACTACGGATAACAACGCTCCACATCGGGGTTCCGTCTTCGTACAAGGATGGCGGTCTGTCGTATTGCGCATCCGTGCGGTGACGAGCGGCTGCGACCATCGCTACTACGAGATCCTGTAGTCGAGCACGGAGAGCGAGGGCAAGATAATTCACAGAGTCTTCAGGAACCTTGGTGATCTTATGTTGCGTTCCAATGCTGCGCATTGTTGGCCCAAGAAAACGGGTGTCAAAGGATGGCGTCGTGGGCTGCTTCTTCGAGCGATCCTCGAAAGGACGGTATGCTTGGTGTGAGTCGTATGACCGCTGCAAACTCTCTTCCTCGGCCTGAATGTGTGTCCTTAGACAGGTTGAATAGAACGGGAGGGGAAAGCGATACCCTCAGATCTACGCCAGCACTACCAAGTGCATCATTGAGCGTAGCCACGTCAGCAGTGTCCACGCCGCTGGCAGCGATCGCAGTGGTGCTTGTTGCAGTAGTTGTGGTCGTTGTAGTCGCAGCAGCGACTTGTCGCTGCTGCATCTGCGTTGTGCTCATCGCGGAGGCATATTGGTAGTGCGTGTAGGCCGCTTGGGGGTAATGTTGCGAGTATTGGTAATGTGAATATGGTGTTGTACTAGACAGCGTTCAGAATGCTCAATGAAGTGTTCATCAGCAAAGATATGTTCGACTGACGTGGCCACTTGAGATTGCTGCTGGAGTGCGGGGTCGATGGGGATGTCTGACCAACCAAAATAACGGTTTATGATCAAGCTAAAGAGGTGAGGAGCGACGGCGCACGTGCTGTACCCCACTGTGTGGTGTATTGCGTGGCAGGTTGAGTCTGCGCGGGGGTGGGTGTTTGCGGAGTCTCAGACTCAGACTTCATCACGGGATGGTGCTGCTAATTCACGCAGAAGCTGAGTAGGCTGAGAGAGAGAGGACGAGTGGTGTTGTTTGTCATTGTTGAACTCGGAAACAAGCTACCTTGCTTGACATACTTAGTAGTCAATGGTCACAAAGTAAATACTATCACATCCTTTCTTATTTCTTATAGCATTGTCTTTCATTCTATCGCGGTCGTCTATGGAATGCTGGACAACCCCGCTGATGAGGAGCATCATGATTGCGCGACCTCAACGCTCGAGCGCTGTCCAAATAAGAAAGGTCGCGGCTGGCACAGCGGTCTGGCCAATGGCCATCATCACCATGGCGGGGTGACCCTCGGTCTCTCCGGTGCTGTTGTCTTCGCGTTTCGTTCCTCGGAAATACTCCTGCACCATCTCAAGTCCATATAAAACGTGTCCGATCAGTCCGACTCGCCAGAGATGGCCTCGACGTGATCGTAGGAGTCAGTGGGTAATTGCGCCTCTTCGTCTTCGCATGTGCTGTGCTTGCCTGACTCTTGTAGGGTTCATTTTGAGTCGTCCTCGTCGACACGGTAAAGTTTAGTGCTGGATCTTGGATCGCTGGTATGTGGTGTGGACACCTCAGATGCGTCCATCGTCTCTTGCGCGTGAGTCACTGGTGCTAACCTTGTTGCCCAGTTAGTGACTTCGTTCCAACTCGATTCGAGTCGTAGCGGGTGTTGCTCGCTGCGCCGTCCATCCAACATCGTTTCCAAGGCCATCGTCATTGTTTTTCAATTGGGCTTCCAATCGCCCTCGACATCTCCTGACGCCTCCTGCTTGCCTACATGGGCCATTGGCTCGGTTTCTCTCGACTTGGCACGTTCGTCTCATTGCCACCGTCGTTCTTCTCGCATCTATGGCGTTCCGAATGGCTGTTCGAGCCGTCTTGTACAGCTGTTTCGTCGCCTGGCTCGTCTAGCTCGACTAGAGCTGTTCCAGGTGAGTTTTCTCCCTCCGCTCCAAGGGTCCCCCAGCTCGTTCTGACGTGTTTTGCAGCTTCTTGTACCGGTTCCTAGCATCTTCGTCGTGTCCCACCACTCTAAACGCACCCGTCTCAGCTTCTGTAAGTGCATTGTCACAGCTCGCAAGACCCTCGAGCTTAACATTCAGGGGCTTATTCAGTCGTTGCGCGCGTCCGTCTGGTGGTTTCACTTGTGCAGGTAAGTCGTTTAGTGCGTTCCATGTTGGTTCTGGGTGCTGACGCGCTTCGTCTGCAGCTAACCACTTCGGCGTGAGTCGCCGCTACCGCCGTCCGTTGTGCCAAGACTGCCGCTACCTCGTCCACCGTTCTCTCCGAGTCCATGTCCCTGGAGTTATTGAGACCCATCGGCGTAATCCGTATCACCATCTGTTGGTTCGTCGGTCTCGTGGCCTGTTAACTGGACTCGCTGCCTCTTCATCGTCATCATAGCACTCGTACCTCCGCCCTGGCCCTCTACCTCGGTCTGGGCATCCCGAAATACACCCGCGTCACCTCCCAACTCAGTTGGTGCATCCGTGTTGCCGTGCGACGTCCAAAAATGCGCTCAACGCATTCGAGCTATCCATTGACTCTGCTGACGTGGTGGACTCCTGAGTCATCTAATGCGTGCTGGGGTGCGTCTCCACCCTCTGCGATGTATTCTAACCCTTCCCATAGTCAACCGCCTCGACTGGACGACCGGTTGCGGTCTCGTCCTTGCACGGGGTAGGACCGTTTGTCTGGCCTATTGGCCACTCTGTGCACCCTCCGGGATCATGTACGACGTCGTCTGGGTCGTCTGTGGTGCCTGGCGACCCTTCGTCAGCGTTATTGATCGCCATTTGGCCCTTTCGCTCTCCCTTGAGTGATGTGCTGACGGGTTCCGTTATGTCTGGTGGTTGCGAACAAGCATATCTCGCCGTGTTCTTCACTTCGCAAGGCTTTGAACTCGCCATTCAACGCGTTTCGCAAGGCCCTCAGTTTAGGTTGATGCTTTTTACTCAGATGAGGATGAAGCGGGAAACATTGTTCGATCACTCATAAAGTATTCTTGGCCGTTGGGACCCCGCACAACTGAGCGTTGTTTGTACTTTGAGTGGTCCTGCATCTGCAAGATGCAAGCGACTTTCATTGAACTTCTCCCCGAAGGTACGGAGGCAGTGAAAGGATGTCAGATCAGCTACTAGTACGTCACCGCGGCAATCGTAATCAATCCTTTCATCCATTGACAAGAGGGGAGTCACCAATTTGGGCGGAAGTCTATGCAACAGGAGCAGCACCCTCCCCACGACGACGCGGGGGCATACAATATTACTGGTACTATCGTCGTGTTTATTTGCTGTAATCTTTGATATATTTTTTTCCCGCATCGTTCGTGTATTATTTACTAAGTTAGTTGGTGCATATGGCAAGAAAGAAGATCCACTGCACTGTCTTGCTCAACGTTGCTTGCTTCAATAGGTCACAATGCATACTAATACATTCATGCTAGTTTCCACAAATTATATCCTGCAGGACTACATTCAGAAGAGGTGGTTCAATCATCCCACGAATCATCCTCCGGATCACCCTCCCAATCACCTTCCCAATCACCCGCTGAATTATCCTCTGGTTCATCCTCCAGTTCACCCTCCGAAACATCTCCCGAATCGTCCTCCAAATCACTCTCCGAGGGATCCTGTGCATAGGACCCTGAATCACCACCCGAATCACCCTCTGAATCAACCTCCAAATCACCCTCCAAATCAACCT
>JBBPMW010000746.1:0-14142 GCA_038090535.1 Tylopilus alboater | reverse complement strand
ATGTACAAGTAGTAAGACGACAAAGGAGTCACAGACGTGCTTGAGAAGATAGAGTGCTTGCCCTCAAATCTTGGGCTTCTTTGTTGTCAGGGATTCCATTCCATCACCCTGTATGCTCTGGATGCGCTTTCGCTGACGATCCACAACTGAAGCATTGCCTGTAAAGTGAGGCTTGTGGTCAGGAGAAATGGGCCCATTGGTAGAGTGTCGGGGAAGGGATACGGAGGCCATTGGATGATCTTCACCGCTACCAGTATCATCCGCAGGAACTGGCTCGAAGGATGGCCAAGCATTTTCAGCAGGCTGGGCACCATGTCATGCATTAGGGAGCTCGAGTGCAATGACCACATTCTCAATGGCAACACCATTGCCTGATCTATTACTTCAAGTTATAAACTCAAGAAGGACTTCAAAGAGACCTACGCGACATATCTGATATAAGTAGAAGAGGTGCTTTGGCATTGCCCTTCGACTGCTCCATGAGGCCCTTCAGTGCTGTGGGGCTCATCAGCTTCATGAGGTCCTTCGGTACCATGGGGCTCATCGACCTCATGAGGCCCTCTCTTGAGGTTCTCATTGGGATCGTGGGGACCTGCAGAGTTACGAGGCCCTCAGGGGCTATCCGGGCGATGTAAAACATGATCTTCTTCGCCATCCCTGAAACTGATGGTCAATAGCCTTCGAATGATTGTAATTGCAGAACCTACAGGTCCATGACTCCCCTAATGCCATGGGGATACTCATATTGGACAGGGTATTCTTTCCAGGCAGCAAATAACTGCCCGAGGTCTCCTGTGTATCCACAAGCACGATCGACCACAGATATCATAGATTTTGCTTGAAAGCACCAGTAATTGCTTGGGCAGTCAAATGCCAGCCTAACGAAAGGATCTCCCATGGAGAGCCTTACAGTATTCATCTGAAGAATGGTGAACAAGGATGCATACCCAAAACCGAGACTCACGTTGTCGTCAAATTGAAGCAGCGAGATGCCAGCATCCTTCTCTCTATCAATGGGGTTCAGCAACCTGACAAAGGCTTTCGATTGTGTTTTCACAAGGAGCCAAGCTGCGAAGTGAATTTAACATAGCACACTGCGGTGGCACAGCAAAAAGCCCTACCCAAATCCAGCATGTTGTTGGGTGCTAAGACTACGGAAGCTTCCTCAGATGGGCCAGAGGCATGTTGTGTTGTTGTTCAGAGTTGTATCGAGGTTACGAGTAAACTCGAATATAAAATCCTGGCACTGAAACGTTCCTTAGCATGAACTGTATGGTCGCAGTAGCCACAGTGGATCACTGACCGGTCCAAGATGTTCTCCAATTGTACAGCTTCCATGATGAAGTCAAGGTAACGGGAAAATGACATATGAGCAAGAACTCTCTTTATATACCGATCCAACTCGGGATATGACAGTCTGGCTTCTGCCATTGTTTTCGGCAGGGATGATATCGACATGGCACAGTACAACATAGGCACCTCCGATGCAAGCAGCAGGACAAAGCAGTGGCACCTTCAGCCCTGGGGACCATGGTCATGAAGCCACACGAGGCTGCATTGAGATGACTATTATAGATGTTGCAACATCGATCAAACACTAATATCCATCTGCAAGGTGATAGGTTGTCTCCTGGGACAAAACCATCTTTGATGGATCCACAAGCCGACACAGTGAACATCACTCGTGACCACCCTTGCGTTGTGATCAGCGATGACATAGATGCGCGCACAGCTGAACAGGTGAGGAGGGTAAAGGATGGGGTTGAAAGAATCATAGATGGGGATGATGCTACAACGGCGCTGGGTCGATTTCGGTACCTTAAGGAAGTTTCAGACGTGTGTAAAGAACTGCATTAGGAAATCCTACTGCTAGCACTCCCCCCAGCACAGTTACTGCTTCGCCAGAACAAACCACAGTTTGGATGCAAGGCCTGCGGACAGCAGCACAAAGCGGTGGTGCGTCTTGGCCATTTGGTGCAAATGTTGGTCATAAAGCGACACGAGGCTGCCTTGAGGTGACTAGCGATTTTCCCAGCATCGCTGGTGGCACAATCCAAGGCAGATAATAGATATCGGAGCGCCAATAGCAATCCGCAAGCCGATGCATTGTCTTCCTGATCACCTTCCATTAAACTGATCACTCCCGCATGGGTTTAACTGGCGCAATGGCCATGCAGAGTCCAGCCATCCGTGTGCAGCGATATCTCCCTAAATGGATCTGTGCAGTCGTCTGTCCTGGGAATGTGGATGGAGTATCAGATCACCTGTTGAGCGAACATTGGTAACAGAGGTGATTTTGTTTTGCCCTTCCATATCAAGGGGATGAATACAGTCCTGGAATGCAGTTCAACACCTAGGCGATGAGTAAAACAACAAGAATCTTAGTAGTCCGTGGCACTCGAAATTACCCTGTACTGCCCAAGAACCATATCAATCTTCTGTAAGGCCGAGACATTTCTCGTTTGTCCGGTCTGCTCCTTTGCCGAGCCATCCACAATGCCCATCTCCACCATCAGCTCCCTGTACTGAGCGCAAAACTCGTCCAGGGACAGCCCGACCTCAAATTGCAAAAAGTTGATTGATCCAGGGCCTTTGGGGCTGTCTGCAGCACAGACCATAGTACTGTGGAGAAGCAAGATGAAGTTGGGGTTTGGGGGGATCGAGGGAAACTCTCAAATGAATGAGTGATGGAGCCGTTACGGTGAACGACAGGTGTCCCAAGTGATCGATCTCCCCGACCTTGAAGGGTGGGTAGTTACCAGTGTTTGCCAAGGGCATCCACTATCGTGTGCTCAGTCTTCTTGCGTGTTCGGCGAGCCTGGACATCAAGGCAAGGCACCAAGGGAAAAAGCGAGAGCAACCCTCCATTTGGTATCCGTCAGATGTGTGATTCGAAGACACGTTTCTGGATGAAGATCTGCAAGTGCTCATCGGCTTCGTGGATGGCACCATCAGGGTCCAGCAAGAAAAGGTAAATGTTCCGAGCTTCGTCTTGTAAGCGAGCGTGCTACAGATGGCTGTACAACAAGGAACTCGACAAGGATACTGAGAACACCCTCGTTACGAACGACAGCTGCATCCACGCTGCAACAGCTGGGACTGGTTGAAGGGGAGACGCAAGGATGTGCAAGCAACATTCAGAAGGGGGTATCATGACCATCCTGGAGTTGAACCGACTGCATCAGAGGCATCGGCTGAAGGAGCGATGAGTCATATATTGAGACGTCCACTGAGAGATTTTAGTGGATGGAAAGGGTAGAGGGAGACTATCTTCACTCACAGGAAGATCATTCCGATCCACTTGTACTGAACTCTCCAAAGACTTGATGCTGAATTGACAGTCAAAGGAAAGCCACAACTGGAGTCTGGCAATCACAGGCACATGCTTGTTAACCTACAGGGCTGGCCAAAACTTATAACCTTTCAACAGCTCGAAGCCAGGCATGCTCAGAAAACTCCTCCTCGTCAACGATTGGATGGGAAGTGGAGGCTAGCGATGAAGCTGAAAAAAAGGTGATGGATGTACTATGTGGCTGTAGTAGCCTGTCAGCGGCCTGTCACATTGAAGGCTTACATCATCATCAACGCTCTCCTAGGGGTACATCAAAGCTCAAATAAGATTTACATGAACACTGGGATTCTGGCCGAGTAGGACAACAAGTGCATCACGGCTATACTTACTCGCATAGAAGAGCCTTGGCAGAAGGAAATGTGAGAGACTGGCTGGCAGGCAGCTTGATAACAAAATGATGTACTTTGTTCCATTCGCGTTCAAGGGATCAACTTGAATTTTGTCTATGGTTTGATAGGTTCCCCATAGTCAGAGATATCCGAGTGGCACTTGATCATGCACCAGTGCACCATGGACCAGTCACTGAAATTCGACTCATTGGCATTTTACTAAGGCTATGGGGACATTTTACAGAGCATGGAGCATGGAAAGTTAAGCTTTGAGTAGCATAAGTAGCTGGTTTCCAGCTGGAAGAGATGGTCTGCCAGAAAGACAAACCTGCTCTATGCCTTTCAAAAGGGTAGCAATAATGACTTCCATTGGCACGCCATCCACCAACACAGCCCCCAACGTCATCGACCTCAAGACCTCCATTGACTCTTCTAGTTCCTGCAGGCCCTCCATGGTTCCAGCGATATACCGGATGGCAAGTGTGCAATAATGGGAGATTTCTTTGAGGGACCGAAGCTGAGAGTTCAATCTGATGGCCCACTGGCTTGGAAGCTTCAGAAGCGAAAGAATGTGGCTTAAGATGTCTGATTTGTCGGACATGATAACACTGGTCTCCAAAGTCACCAAGTCATGGACTATGCCCAACCTCGCTGTGATGCTGTCAAGACTCCCTTGAACCTGTGTGACTCTTGCTAGGAGAGCCAATAAAACCTGTCGGAACTGGTGGAGAGTCCGGTCATATGCCTCAGTGATGCATAAGTGGGAGGAAGAACATTTGTCTGAGTGTAGGGTATTGCCAACAACGTGGCAGTATGCAGAAAGACCAGAAGCGGGCGAAATCCTCGTCTAGAGGAGTCCCAGCAAGTGCTCATTGACCGCAAGCATTCTGTGACGACTCAAATAAATAAAATTTCTCAGTCATGAAAGGAAATACCTACATATCAATGGCAGCCTGAATTTCGGCGAACAACTTTTGGAGGTTACGGGACACTTCTCTTGTTTCCGAAGAGATAATGAGGAGTTCCTCCACGAGTGCAGTACAAGAGGTCAATGCGCTGAGCCTCACGACAACGATGAGGTCGTCAACGAAGAGCCAGGCTTCGGTGAGGCTTTGTGCTAGCAGTGCAATTTCAGTGGCACCCAATGCAAGGCTCTCAAGTCCCGAGAACTCATTTTGAATTGCATCTGTGTAGTGATCCCCGGGGACTGTCGTGCCTGTGAACCTACAGACAAAGGTTTCACCAAGGAACCCATACTTGCATGCCATGTTAACAACAGCTAGTGCGTGATGGTGTACTGCAGCAGCAAGTGGCCATAAAGCATAGCCAACGAGCAAATAGCGAAAAGCAGAAAAATACAAGGCGAGAAGCCACAGAATATGTTGCATTGCATGCAAGGGGTAGATGTCGAGAGTGAAGAAGAAATCGAGAAATGGGTGGCACTGATCATGAATTACTGTCAAGGGTGTGATAAAGGAAGTTAGCACTCTGTGAAAGTTACATGATGCTGATATCATGTGCATGGGGAGGGGGCTGCCTGTAGTGTCTCTGTGGAGGGAGGTCAACGTGGACTCATGGAAGTGTGCAGTTGCCTTCGATATCAGTACAAACCAGTTCAGTGGTGACGAACTTACTCACTTCTTGTATGGGTCTGTACCCTGGTCGAAGGCTCTAGGCGGATGACAGCAGCATCTCCACTGGACAGCATGGATGCCTGGTCGACTACACTCAAGTTATTGTGGTGAAATAAAAACAGAACAAAGAAGGGACAATTCACAGATTCGAAGTGTTAGCCAGTGTGTTGATGCTGTGGGAAATGTGAAAGCGAGGGGAGAACTTCATGCAGACTTACTGTTTGCGCTGATATCATCGTGGCTGAACAAGATGAATGGCTGTTTCAATGGCAGTCGAGATGCAGTCACAAAATACTGCAGCAGTAGTTAGCATGGGCGGAATGTCTTCAGATTGAAAGATGATGGAGAACAGGGAACAATGGCAGATTTGGTGGTTGAAACAATCTCGTGAGTCTTAGGGACGGAGGACGATGGAGGTGGTGAGGGAAGTGCTTCAGTATGAGAGACGAGATTAATGTGGAGCTTGTTATACTGTGAGTTCAGCCATCTCTATTCCGAAGACTCGGTAAATTTGAAACTTACCTTATCTTTGTTGCTCTCGTGGCAGACAAGATGATTAGAGAAGGATTCCCAAGAGGTATTGCTATGCGTCAGCATGCTCCCCTCAACCAGATTTTTCTCTCGTTAATACTATGATACTAGTCACTTTCCATGAAATCTCGCACCCTCCATGTCTTGAACCTCTTAGTGTATAATATCTTTCATACCACCAAACAACCATGTTGTCAAGGATCATGGAACTGGATGACTGTCATCTGAAGAATATAAGGCATATCAACAATATGACCGACAAAAATGATATGGTGCTTATCTGCTACATCTAGTGACCGGTGTCGTATGCAGGTGGAATGATGGCGCATATGCATGTCAAACAATTGCAACCTGGTCGAGGCCATTAGGCCCTGCTTGATCATAACCTGCTAGCAAAACCTGCTTGCGGGTTGTTGACTTGATTACGTGATGCTATGTCAGGTCTAAGTTCTAAGCCTTTCTGACTTAATGGCGGGCGACAACTCGGCACAGCAGAACCGTGCCTCCTCATTGCCATGGGACATGGTAAGATTGTTATGAATGCCGAGGGCTTGATATGGTCCTCGGAAATGCTGCTACACCTTGCTTGACGTGTTTCGCCTAGCCAATACAGTTACGAAGTCAGAATAAAACTTTGTCGAGTGTCATAGTGTGGTGCAGCAATGTCTGGTGAGTTCTCCCATGGATTACGGGTTTGCTGGCAATGAGTTCATTCCAAAAAGGGATGCATCTTCTCTCAACCAAAAAGGCAACTCTTTCTGCCATAAGTTCGTTTGCAGTGCGCACTGCAGCGTACGCAATTGGCAAGTATGGATACCCAGGAGCCTGAGCCTCCACTTGGCCCTGGCACAGGCGGTTTCTCAAATGGAAGGCACAGGAAGCCTTTGCACACCAGATTCCCCCTGCTGAGTGCCAACTTTGTGATCTTGTAGAGCAAAAGAAAACATATAACCTCTAAACTATGTACTGTAGTGCTGTTGTACTATCCACTGATCATTGTCAATCATTGCGGTCGATCAACCATGGTCTTCGACCAATGGCCACCAGTGCTATCAACCAATCGGAGATTTGGCATGACCTGTACAGAGTGAAGCTCCCTCTCAGGCTGAGACTTACCTTATCGTCATTAGCGCTCGCGATGGATTGGTGAAGAAAGATCATGTAGCAAGTCAGGAAAGAGGTTGATTTACTACAAAACCACTTTACAGTAAGTAGAAATAGTACAAGGTATCCTTTACATCAAGGCCAGAAGTCAGCATCCAGCTGGTCGACTCCGAATGCTTTCGACCAAGGTGTTTGGTGTGCATCATGTCGCTCCCACAAGTCCGCGTGGTCATTCAGTGTGCCTGCAGATGAGCATATAACAATATCATGGAGTGTTGGGTGCCACCCCGCCCACTCCTCGACCAACTTTGTTTCTTGTTTGATGTTCCCGACATCAGGCATGACTGCACGTCTTGTCTGCAACGCGAACTGCAATAGGTGCTCGAGTTGGCCAAGTGCCCTACCCCATGTGGATGCATCCTTCCATGCACGCCTCTCCCATTTATGCTGCTGCAGTGAACAGCATCCTCAGTATTCGAGAACAAGAAATAGGAAGGATTACAAACAATACCGGCAGGAGGCATCTCCAACAACAAGAGTTTCGTGATGCCCGAAGCCTTGATTATAATGCGGTCCATGATGTCATAGTCGGTTGGGTCAACTTCAAGTACCAACTGGGTTAGATGATTGGTATGAGCAAGCTCCAGAAGGTTTGTGGTTAGGTGTGAAAGCATATTGGGGCCGTCGCATGGCGATGATGTGTAGTGGGCATTAATAGAAGTGAGACTTTGCTGTGCTGCGATGGAGGTGATGCATGCATATGGGCCCATGATACAAGACAAGTTTGGTAGTACATCATTGGTAAGCGGGCAGTGGGCACACTGGGGTTCACAGGCACCGATCTTTAAGTAGGTGATGGTTTGGTGACACCGACCGAACGTGGCTACCACATCATGAGGAGCATTTGTAACAATCATGTTCACTTTGGGCAGGCGAACAGAGCTCAGCAGGTGACGCCATCCTATGGAGCTGAGACAGGGGAGGTTTAATGTAACCTCCTCAATATTCCTGGCCGCGCGAAGGCAGTCATTGAGCAATCGAACTTGCTGCGGTCTATGTCGCAAACAGACATGGAGGGAGGTAACAGCGTGTGCCACCCCTTCATTGTAGCGTGTAGCATTTTGAAATCCAGCTATTTCTGCCTCGGAACCAAGGAAAACGACTGCCTGAGGGACACTAGTAAGTCTCGAAGAGCTGCCCCAGGTTCGAACAGGTAGACAATATTCACCTGTGGAGGCATGCGAGAGGCGACCTATATTGAAACAGACAGAAACGTTGTTACAAAAGGAAGGTTGGCAGGGATACCAATGACTCACCACTTGCGTGTGTCTGCAAGTCTGAGGATATCGATGAGCTGAGTTTGTTCAAGGCATCTTTCACTGGTCAAAGGAGTGCGAACGAAAGAGCGGACCAATGGAAAGGCATCAAACCCATCACTTCTTTGTTTCATTTGCGACCCCCGCCCCCCTGAGAGACACAGAACCATATATTCAAGTCAGCGAACACCCAGTCAAGTCTGCCTCATGGCCATGCAGTGCCGAGTCCAGGATCAAGGCAAGTGTGGCTACAATTGGCCATTCGGATCAGCATAGCTGTGGCAACACTGCAAGGGAGCCTGGGGGTATCCTGACATACGACCATGAGGGACTCCGGTGGCACCTGGCATCTACTGACATGCTGAGGTATCATTGCGAAGCGACTGACTACACGGATGAGGTGTTTTTGCACTGAATGATAACGAGTTGGGGTGTGCTATGGGTAACTCAGTGTCTGGGAAAGACCAATGTGCCGTTAGTAGGCAATATTGACAAGCGGCAAACACGCCGACCCAATCTCATGAGCCTGCAGCACGTAGTGCACAGGCAATGGTGCAGCAGTGGTGGTGTCTCAAGGGACCAACCGTGTGCCGTCCATCGCATGCACGTTTTTGAGGCTCTCAAAGCCACCATCTGACTGCCATTCGCTATGCGGCTCAAACTTGAGCCCTCCCTCGTCTTGTGTATTATGGGACTGTGTGAGCTCTCTGGCGCAACCCACTGAAGGTATTCTGCTGCCCATGTTCTAGAGTGGTAGCCAACGGAGCCCTTGATGGAGAGCTGGGAACAACTTCACTTTCTATGAGGCTGCATGCTTGATGTGCCGCCAGTATCACTTTGACCAACAAAAACAATTAGTGAATTCTGCAGCACACTGCTGTCGACTTGTGTGTGTATGGTGACAGGGGAGGAACCATGGAGACAAAAAGGTCATGAGGGTTGAAGGAGAGTGATGACACAACAGGAATGATAGAAAACCCTGAGCTAGAGGCTGGGCTCGCAAGTCATGCAGGAAGGGTCTAGGGATTCATTGGCATGCCGCCCCCCCAGTAGATCAAGTTTGGATCCCGTGTTGAATAGCATAGGCACCCAACCAAGCACATCATTTCTGTGGTAGTGTACAGTCATACCGCCAATCTGGACCATACCCTCACCTGTGGATAGAGCATACTCCGCGTTTCTTCTTCCGAACACTCCATCATGGTAACCTAGAGGGAGGCTGCAAATTCTGTGTCTGGGTAGCAGCATTTTCAGGAAACCTGAATCAGCCTGTGGACGGTGATTGGCAGACTCAATCCGTCTGTCTTGCGCCATACGACCCGTTATTGTTCATGGAAAGCATGGCACCAAACGCTCAAGTGGTCGCACGATGGAGGAGCTCTAATGGCGGGGGTGGTGACGGCCATGGCGGAAGCATATTACTGAATGAAGTGGTTGATAACGTGGGGCAAGGGCATCGTTGGTAGACATGTCTTGCCAATCATCGAAGGTGGATTCAACTGCATGTGAGATCATTTCGCTGGCTCTTTGGCGACAGCAAAAATAGTGGGTTCGACAGACCGCTGCCACCCAGAGTGAGATGAACGAGCCTGGATCGTGTTGAACATCGCCACAGGTGAGGTTCGGTGAGGTCGGCTGTAGGGCCATCATGGATTGGAACTGCTTTCCAATTGTTCCAATCCTGTAGAGACCCGTGTGTGTACCCGAGCAGCAGCATGAGCGAGGGGCATGATGGAAGAGCCAGAGACATCCTGCTTCCCGGAAGAATGTGTGGAAAAAGGAATTGCAGCTGAACCACTGGGCGGGATGACAAGTTTTGGGGCATCCATCCAACTGCATCGATATCTCCCTAAACGGATCCACACAGTCATGAGGGAAATTCTGGACATGTGCAGGGAGCATATGGGTTGCCTAGTGAGCGAGGAGGTGATTTCTTTCTGCCCCTCTACATCAAGGGCAAGAATATGGTCCTGAAACGCAGCTTGACATCTAGATGATAAGCAAGACTATAGTCCTTTGGTAACTCCGCAAACTGCTCCCTCTCTACTGGGCCAACAGTGGCTGCGGAACCCACAACACCATCTGAAATGAATCATAGAGACGATGAGATGATACAGCTGTGCGATTGGGACACGCGACAAAGTAGATTGAGGGTGAGAACCAGAAAGGAGCAGGGGATGGCAGTGGGGTGCCAGCTCTGCACGGCAGAGTGAATATACATGTCTTTGAACCCATTGTGAGCCAACGAACACCAACATTGGTGGCTAACGCACCTGAGTACACAGCATCAACATTCGATGAGCTCCCGTCACCAAACACCCTAGACTCCTTATCAAACGAGAAGTCTTTATGATTGACGATGTCATCCCATGCGGATGCACGGATGCGGTCTACTCTATGGATTTGATCTTTCACGAGAGCTGCTAGCACAATGTGAGATTCTGTGGATCTCCGAGGAATCGAACCCACCTATGTGCTTGAAAGTGAATTGGAACTCGAATAGCTGGCTTTTGTACCCATTAAAAGCACACACCAAAAGTATTTGAAAACCTGAAACTTCATCAGAAAATTGTCAGGTACAGGGCCAAAGGAGAGATAGCGCACATGTTGTGATGCAGGAGGTAGTATGGGTTTGGGATTCAGAACCAAACGTATACACCTTTGATGTAAGCTGTGAATGGAACACATCAACTACACAGCAAAGCCATCACAGCGTGATCCATGCACAAAAATGAGCTTACTAATACTGCTCTTACCACTTGACTGACATGTTTGACGAGCCAGGGTCAGTAGATTAAAGCTCCAATACAGCGGGACTAGGAGGGCACTTGCACAAAAATGATGAACTTGCAAGTTTGGAATCCGCAGGAGAAGCATATGCCTGACGACGTTGAGTGGAGGGACCAGAACACCGGTCAAATGAATTGGAGACCAGAGCATACCTGAGCATCAGCCGACACCGAAACGTATGCACGAGCCTTGAGGTGGCTGAGAATGCAAGCGATGAGGTGATGCGACATGCGACAAGCGACATGTGATGTAGTATGTGAGCGACTCAGGCGGGCAGCAGGACAAAGCAGTGGCACCTTTTTGTCCTAAATAGAGACAATAGATGTCGCAACACATGACAACCACAGTGTTGTGATTGATGGCTGTGATGCATGCAGAGCTGAACGGACAGGGCCTCTGGGTAAAGGACAGGATTGAAGCAATGAAAAACGGGAATCATCCTTGTTACGCCCCTGGAGTCAATTTGATGCATAAGGGCTAGTTACTGACAATAATGCACATCATGGTTCATTGTTGGAATGATGAGAACGAGGAACCAATGTGGAGCTTGTTCCAACGATATCAGAGAATCACTCCTGGCAACGTTCCCTTTCCATTTCAGCTGTCGAATCTCTTGTCCTGTTTCTGAATACTCCCACAGCCAGCCCTAGTGTAGCGCATGCACCTCCCCTGAGCCCAACAAGGGACCTCTGATGCGTTACAAGGTCGTATTCAGAAGGAGAGAGAAGATGCTGCAGATGTCGCAACTCAACTGCCTTTTTCATTTCGAGGTGCTTTGTCACGATCCCCCTGTATGAGCCCATATGTCTTGTGTCCAGCGAGCCTGCTGTAAGAATGTCAGAATCCCCAAGGGGCAGTAGCTGCGTCATGAACTCACAAACAGTGTGCATGAAAATCAACCCTTGCACTTTGACTAGGGCCACGACTGAACTGAAACCCAACAGAGTTTTAGCATGCGACCACTCATCCAGGGATACGCCAGGCTGTACATGATGGAAGTGATACTGTCGTCAATATTGGATTCAGATTCATAAGAGTGGAAAGAGCCAGGTATGTGGCCGTTGTGCACGGTCATGTCCCCAGCGCCACCAGCAAAGGAATTGGAGAATTGCATGACTATCGTGCGACACAGTACAGGGGAGAGGACCAGATGGTAAGGATGTCTCCAAGAAGTCCTTGTTGAGATGATTAGTTGCATGGAAAGGACGTGAAGTTGATGGATCAGAGGAGCGGAGCTCTTACAGAGTGACTCTGGGGTTCCAACTCTCTTCCTTGAACTTGTCTCATCGGATTGGTGTCAACAAGACGCAAGATCGAGATGATGAAATACATACCTGAACTTTGCTCTTGCTGACGCAGGGCGGTATGAACGTAATTGAGCCCATTTTCCATCCCGTCAAAGAAGAAAGTTCAAAGCGATAAGTTACCTAGTTTTATGTAAACATCAGTCAAGGGCATGTGGGCGGGCATATGCACCATGTCCAGACAATTTCAGGTTAATTAGGGTGATCCAAGGTGTTGCATACATGCTAGAAGTAAGGCAACCTCGACCTTTGCTCACGGGAAGGGCAATCCTAAGCTTCTGCCAGTAGTGATAAGCAGGTTTAGCTTCACAACATCCCTGCTCGGACTCGATGACCTGATGGCGCATGGTCTCAAGGTGATAGTGGCGTTACGCAAACAGATATCTGGTAAGAGTCTCCGGTGCGGCGATGATGGACAGACATGTTTAGATGAAGGCTGGCTGACATATTCATCAGAAGCCTTGCAGTTGACCTTGCGACCTTGGTCATCGACGACAACGCGAGAAGAATGTATTGCGGGAACAAACATTGGGACGAATTTCGGTTGCTCGCAATACCAATGGAAAGAAAGACGTTTGTCGGGACGTGAATTATCGTATTGTGCGTTGAGCTAAGCTGGACCCACGGACTGACTGAACCAAAAACACTGTTGCAAAGCGTGCTGACCTGCCAAGATGGTAAATGAGTGCAAGCAAACAAAACAAATGACACGCCTGGACGGGAAGAAGCACCACAGATAGATAGCACAATGACTCTTTGGTGCATCATCGCAACTTGGTCAAACATCTCACCATGATTGGCGATCAAGAGAGTTGGGCCTGCTCATCATGCCTTGGGGGCCAAGAACATAAAAGATATTGGCCAAAGTGTCAAAGTCATCGTGGCAGAGGTGTTGGTTAACGTGTTCATTCTTGACGTGGCATCAGCTACGAATCAAGCATGACAGAACGAACTCTACTTACTACCGAAGACACTAGAGCTGCACTTTTCCCAAGTCCATTCCACCTCCTGTTGGGCCTTGAAGTGACAATTTTCTTTCTCTCTTTTCCCTGTGTGTTTCTGTTTCGGACCCCAGGCAAGGAGGTCATAAAGGAAGCAATTGGGAGGGAGCGTTGAGAGTGACGTGGAGCTTGTTATGTTATAGGGTCAGCAATCAGTGCAGTACTCAGAGAACTTGGGGACTCTGGAACATACCTTGTCATCATAGCACTCGAGATGGTCGGGATAGCGATCACGATATGCTTGAACAGACGAGACAGGAAGGATGCAACAGGTCCGAGTCAGATTTTGAGGTCGATAACTCTGGAAAACGGTAATTGATCACATATCAGCATGCTCTTTCTTGTTTCTCCTGGTCACTTTGTCACTTCCCTGTGCGTCGCCTGTTCCATACTACCTGAACGACTTGGAAGACCCCAGGTTAGCATGGCTCCCATGTCGCCTTGGGACATATCAGCAATGTGTTATGCGAGACGTACTTCTACGTCGAGTCGCTAACTAGCTGTCTCAAGGGAGGTGCTCACGAAGAGACTCAACATCCTTGATAGGCTCAAAGGTGGCGAGAACTTAGACAAGTTCCAGAGGGATGATTCAAGATGTAGACAATACGCTGTGATTGCGTAGATCAAGAATGAAGACTACCCTACATACAGCACGGTATATAAGGGATTCTGAGGCTATGGTTGACTAAGTGGGAATCCTATGGAAGGTGGTAGAACAATGACGCAAGCCCATGGAAAGCGGAGCTTGTAGGAGAATGCTGTCCATAGATAAAAGAAGAAA